>JBBPBR010001181.1:0-51019 GCA_037974775.1 Cicer pinnatifidum | reverse complement strand
TTAGGTCATTTTCGTCCTCCCTAGGCTTATTCTTGTCCAATTAGGGTTTTTAACCAATCTTGTGCATCCAATAATTTGAGTTGTGTCATTGGATTAACATTTAGGTCATATTCGTCCTCCCTAGGCTTATTCTTGTCCAATTAGGGTTTTTAACCAATCTTGTGCATCCAATAAGCTCATTTGTGTCATTGGATTAACATTTAGGCCATTTTCGTCCTCCCTAGGCATATTCTTGTCCAATTAGGGTTTTTAACCAATCTAGTGCTTCCAATAAGTGTGTTTGTGTCATTAGATGATCAATTATGCCATTTTCGTCCTCCCTAGGCTTATTCTTGTCCAATTTGGGTTTTTAACCAATCTTGTGCATCCAATAACTTTGTTTGTGTCATTGAATTAATATTTAGGTCATTTTCGTCCTCCCTAGGCATATTCTTGTCCAATTAGGGTTTTTAACCAATCTTGTGCATCCAATAACTTTGTTTGTGTCATTGAATTAATATTTAGGTCATTTTCGTCCTCCCTAGGCATATTCTTGTCCAATTAGGGTTTTTAACCAATCATTGTGCATCCAATAGGTGTGTTTGTGTCATTGGATGATCAATTAGGTCATTTTCGCCCTCCCTAGGCTTATTCTTGTCCAATTAGGGTTTTTAACTAATCTTGTGCATCCAATAAGTTCATTTGTGTCATTGGATTAACATTTAGGTCATTTTCGTCCTCCCTAGGCATATTCTTGTCCAATTAGGGTTTTTAACCAATCTTGTGCATCCAATAGGTTTGTTTGTGTCATTGGATGATCAATTAGGTCATTTTCGCCCTCCCTAGGCTTATTCTTGTCCAATTAGGGTTTTTAACCAATCTTGTGCATCCAATAAGTTCATTTGTGTCATTGGATTAACATTTAGGTCATTTTCGTCCTCCCTAGGCATATTCTTGTCCAATTAGGGTTTTTAACCAATCTTGTGCATCCAATAGGTGTGTTTGTGTCATTGGATAATCAATTAGGTCATTTTCGCCCTCCCTAGGATTATTCTTGTCCAATTAGGGTTTTTAACCAATCTTGTGCATCCAGTAGGTGTGTTTGTTCATTGGATGATCAATTAGGTCATTTTCGTCCTCCATAGGCTTATTCTTGTCTAATTTGGGTTTTTAACCAATCTTGTGCATCCAATAAGTTTGTTTGTGTCATTGAATTAATATTTAGGTCATTTTGGTCCTCCCTAGGCATATTCTTGTCCAATTAGGGTTTTTAACCAATCTTGTGAATTCAATAGGTGTATTTGTCTCATTGGATGATCAATTAGGTCACTTTGATCCTCCCTAGGCTTATTCTTGTCCAATTAGGGTTTTTAACCAATCTTGTGCATCCAATAGGTGTGTTTGTGTCATTGGATGATCAATTTAGGTCATTTTCGTCCTCCCTAGGCTAATTCTTGTCCAATTAGGGTTTTTAACCAATCTTGTGCATCCAATAGGTGTGTTTGTGTCATTGGATGATCAATTAGGTCATTTTCGTCCTCCCTAGGCTTATTCTTGTCTAATTAGGGTTTTTAACCAATCTTGTGCATCCAATAAGTTCATTTGTGTCATTGAATTAATATTTAGGTCATTTTCGTCCTCCCTAGGCATATTCTTGTCCAATTAGGGTTTTTAACCAATCTTGTGCATCCAATAACTTTGTTTGTGTCATTGAATTAATATTTAGGTCATTTTCGTCCTCCCTAGGCATATTCTTGTCCAACTAGGGTTTTAAACCAATCTTGTGCATCTAATAGGTGTGTTTGTGTCATTGGATGATCAATTAGGTCATTTTCGTCCTCCCTAGGCTTATTCTTGTCCTATTAGGGTTTTCAACAAATCTTGTGCATCCAATAAGTTCATTTGTGTCAATGGATGATCAATTAGGTCATTTTCGTCCTCCCTAGGCATATTCTTGTCCAATTAGGGTTTTTAACCAATCTTGTGCATCCAATAAGTTCATTTGTGTCATTGGATTAACATTTAGGTCATTTTCGTCCTCCCTAGGCATATTCTTGTCCAATTAGGGTTTTTAACCAATCTTGTGCATCCAATAAGTTCATTTGTGTCATTGAATTAATATTTAGGTCATTTTCGTCCTCCCTAGGCATATTCTTGTCCAATTAGGGTTTTTAACCAATCTTGTGCATCCAATAGGTGTGTTTGTGTCATTGGATGATCAATTAGGTCATTTTCGTCCTCCCTAGGCTTTTTCTCGTCCAATTAGGGTTTTTAACCAATCTTGTGCATCCAATAAGTTCATTTGTGTCATTGGATTAACATTTAGGTCATTTTCGTCCTCCCTAGGCATATTCTTGTCCAATTAGGGTTTTTAACAAATCTTGTGCTTCCAATAGGTGTGTTTGTGTCCTTGGATGATCAATTAGGTCATTTTCGTCCTCCCTAGGCTTATTCTTGTCCAATTAAGGTTTTTAACCAATCTTGTGCATCCAATAAGTTCAATTGTGTCATTGGATGATCAATTAGGTCATTTTCGTCCTCCCTAGGCATATTCTTGTCCAACTAGGGTTTTAAACCAATCTTGTGCATCTAATAGGTGTGTTTGTGTCATTGGATGATCAATTAGGTCATTTTCGTCCTCCCTAGGTTTATTCTTGTCCAATTAGGGTTTTTAACCAATCTTGTGCATCCAATAACTATGTTTGTGTCATTGAATTAATATTTAGGTCATTTTCGTCCTCCCTAGGCATATTCTTGTCCAACTAGGGTTTTTAACCAATCTTGTGCATCCAATAGGTGTGTTTGTGTCATTGGATGATCAATTAGGTCATTTTCGTCCTCCCTAGGCTTATTCTTGTCCAATTAGGGTTTTTAACCAATCTTGTGCATCCAATAAGTTCATTTGTGTAATTGGATGATCA
This sequence comes from Cicer pinnatifidum, assembly GCA_037974775.1. Taxonomy (NCBI): domain Eukaryota; kingdom Viridiplantae; phylum Streptophyta; class Magnoliopsida; order Fabales; family Fabaceae; genus Cicer; species Cicer pinnatifidum. The sequence goes on along the minus strand of JBBPBR010001181.1, from coordinate 48,119 downwards.
ATTAGGTCATTTTCATCCTCCCTAGGCATATTCTTGTCCAATTAGGGTTTTTAACCAATCTTGTGCATCCAATAACTTTGTTTGTGTCATTGAATTAATATTTAGGTCATTTTCGTACTCCCTAGGCTTATTCTTGTTTAATTAGGGTTTTTAACCAATCTTGTGCATCCAATAGGTGTGTTTGTGTCATTGGATGATCAATTAGGTCATTTTCATCCTCCCTAGTCTTATTCTTGTCCAATTAGGGTTTTTAACCAATCTTGTGCATCCAATAACTTTGTTTGTGTCATTGAATTAATATTTAGGTCATTTTCGTCCTCCCTAGGCATATTCTTGTCCAATTAGGGTTTTTAACCAATCTTGTGCATCCAATAAGTTCAGTTGTGTCATTGGATGATCAATTAGGTCATTTTCGTCCTCCCTAGGCATATTCTTGTCCAATTAGGGTTTTTAACCAATCTTGTGCATCCAATAGGTGTGTTTGTGTCATTGGATGATCAATTAGGTCATTTTCGTCCTCCCTAGGCTTATTCTTGTCCAATTAGGGTTTTTAACCAATCTTGTGCATCCAATACGTTCATTTGTGTCATTGGATTAACATTTTGGTCATTTTCGTCCTCCCTAGGCATATTCTTGCTCATTTAGAGTTTTAGACCAATCTTGTGCATCCAATAGGTGTGTTTGTGTCATTGGATGATCAATTAGGTAATTTTCGTCCTCCCAAAGCTTATTCTTGTCCAATTAGGGTTTTTAACTAATCTTGTGCATCCAATAAGTTCATTTGTGTCATTGGATGATCAATTAGGTCATTTTCGTCCTCCCTAGGCATATTCTTGTCCAATTAGGGTTTTTAACCAATCTTGTGCATCCAATAGGTGTGTTTGTGTCATTGGATGATCAATTAGGTCATTTTCGTCCTCCCTAGGCTTATTCTTGTCCAATTAGCGTTTTTAATCAATCTTGTGCATCCAATAAGTTCATTTGTGTCATTGGATTAACATTTAGGTCATTTTCGTCCTCCCTAGGCATATTCTTGTCCAATTAGGGTTTTTAACCAATCTTGTGCTTCCAATAGGTGTGTTTGTGTCATTAGATGATCAATTAGGCCATTTTCGTCCTCCCTAGGCTTATTCTTGTCCAATTAGGGTTTTTAACCAATCTTGTGCATCCAATAAGTTCATTTGTGTCATTGGATTAACATTTAGGTCATTTTCGTCCTCCCTAGGCATATTCTTGTCCAATTAGGGTTTTTAACCAATCTTGTGCATCCAATAAGTTTATTTGTGTCATTGAATTAATATTTAGGTCATTTTCGTCCTCCCTAGGCATATTCTTGTCCAATTAGGGTTTTTAACCAATCTTGTGCATTCAATAGGTGTGTTTGTGTCATTGGATGATCAATTAGGTCATTTTCGTCCTCCCTAGGCATATTCTTGTCCAATTAGGGTTTTTAACCAATCTTGTGCAACCAATAGGTGTGTTTGTGTCATTAGTTGATCAATTAGGTTATTTTCGTCCTCCCTTGGCTTATTCTTGTCCAATTAGGGTTTTTAACCAATCTTGTGCATCCAATAAGTTGAGTTGTGTCATTGGATTAACATTTAGGTCATTTTGATTGTTCCTAGGCTTATTCTTGTCGAATTAGGTTTTTAACCAATCTTGTGCATCCAATAAGTTCATTTGTGTCATTGGATTCACATTTAGGTCATTTTCGTCCTCCCTAGGCATATTCTTGTCCAATTAGGGTTTTTAACCAATCTTGTGCATCCAATATGTGTGTTTATCTCATTGGATGATCAATTAGGTCACTTTAATCCTCCCTATGCTTATTCTTGTCCAATTAGGGTTTTTAACCAATCTTGTGCATCCAATAAGTTCATTTGTGTCATTGGATTAACATTTAGGTCATTTTCGTCCTCCCTAGGCATATTCTTGTCCAATTAGGGTTTTTAACCAATCTTGTGCATCCAATAGGTGTGTTTGTGTCATTGGATGATCAATTAGGTCATTTTCGTCCTCCCTAGGCTTATTCTTGTCCAATTAGGGTTTTTAACCAATCTTGTGCATCCAATAAGTTGAGTTGTGTCATTGGATTAACATTTAGGTCATTTTGATTCTCCCTAGGCTTATTCTTGTCGAATTAGGTTTTTAACCAATCTTGTGCATCCAATAAGTTCATTTGTGTCATTGGATTCACATTTAGGTCATTTTCGTCCTCCCTAGGCATATTCTTGTCCAATTAGAGTTTTTAACTAATCTTGTGCATCCAATAGGTGTGTTTATCTCATTGGATGATTAATTAGGTCACTTTGATCCTCTCTAGGCTTATTCTTGTCCAATTAGGGTTTTTAACCAATCTTGTGCATCCAATAAGTTCATTTGTGTCATTGGATTAACATTTAGGTCATTTTCGTCCTCCCTAGGCATATTCTTGTCCAATTAGGGTTTTTAACCAATCTTGTGCATCCAATAGGTGTGTTTGTGTCATTGGATGATCAATTTAGGTCATTTTTGTCCTCCCTAGGCTTATTCTTGTCCAATTAGGGTTTTTAACCAATCTTGTGCATCCAATAGGTGTGTTTGTGTCATTGGATGATCAATTAGGTCATTTTCGTCCTCCCTAGGCTTATTCTTGTCCAATTAGGGTTTTTAACCAATCTTGTGCATCCAATAGGTGTGTTTGTGTCATTGGATGATCAATTAGGTCATTTTCGTCCTCCCTAGGCTTACTCTTGTCCAATTTGGGTTTTTAACAAATCTTGTGCATCCAATAAGTTTGTATATGTCATTGAATTAATATTTAGGTCATTTTCGTCCTCCCTAGGCATATTCTTGTCCAATTAGGGTTTTTAACCAATCTTGTGCATCCAATAACTTTGTTTGTGTCATTGAATTAATATTTAGGTCATTTTCGTCCTCCCTAGGCATATTCTTGTCCAATTAGGGTTTTTAACCAATCTTGTGCATCCAATAGGTGTGTTTGTGTCATTGGATGATCAATTAGGTTGTTTTCGTCCTCCCTAGGCTTATTCTTGTCCAATTAGGGTTTTTAACCAATCTTGTGCATCCCATAAGTACATTTGTGTTGTTGGATTAACATTTAGGTCATTTTCGTCCTCCCTAGGCATATTCTTGTCCAATTAGGGTTTTTAACCATTCTTGTTCTTCCAATAGGTGTGTTTGTATCATTGGATGATCAATTGGGTCATTTTCGCCCTCCCTATGCTTATTCTTGTCCAATTAGGGTTTTTAACCAATCTTGTGCATCCAATAAGTTCATTTGTGTCATTGGATTAACATTTAGGTCATTTTCGTCCTCCCTAGGCATATTCTTGTCCAATTAGGGTTTTTAACCAATCTTGTGCTTCCAATAGGTGTGTTTGTGTCATTGGATGATCATTTAGGTCATTTTCGTCCTACCTAGGCTTATTCTTGTCCAATTAGGGTTTTTATCCAGTCTTGTGCATCCAACAAGTTTGTTTATGTCATTGAATTAATATTTAGGTCATTTTCGTCCTCCCTAGGCATATTCTTGTCCAATTAGGGTTTTTAACCAATCTTGTGCATCCAATAGGTGTGTTTGTGGCAATGAATGATCAATTCGGTCATTTTCGTCCTCCCTAGGCTTATTCTTGTCCAATTAGGGTTTTTAACCAATCTTGTGCATCCAATTAGTTGAGTTGTGTCATTGGATTAACATTTAGGTCATATTCGTCCTCCCTAGGCTTATTCTTGTCCAATTAGGGTTTTTAACCAATCTTATGCATCCAATAAGCTCATTTGTGTCATTGGATTAACATTTAGGCCATTTTCGTCCTCCCTCGGCATATTCTTGTCCAATTAGGGTTTTTAACCAATCTTGTGCTTCCAATAAGTGTGTTTGTGTCATTAGATTATCAATTAGGCCATTTTCGTCCTCCCAAGGCTTATTCTTGTCCAATTAGGGTTTTTAACCAATCTTGTGCATCCAATAACTTTGTTTGTGTCATTGAATTAATATTTAGGTCATTTTCGTCCTCCCTCGGCATATTCTTGTCCCATTAGGGTTTTTAACCAATCTTGTGCATCCAATAGGTGTGTTTGTGTCATTGGATGATCAATTAGATCATTTTCGTCCTCCCTAGGCTTATTCTTGTCCAATTAGGGTTTTTAACCAATCTTGTGCATCCAATAAGTTCATTTGTGTCATTGGATTAACATTTAGGTCATTTTCGTCCTACCTAGGCATATTCTTATCCAATTAGGGTTTTTAACAAATCTTGTGCTTCCAATAGGTGTGTTTGTGTCATTGGATGGTCAATTAGGTCATTTTCGTCCTCCCTAGGCTTATTTTTGTCCAATTAGGGTTTTTAACCAATCTTGTGCATCCAATAAGTTGAGTTGTGTCATTGGATTAACATTTTGGTCATATTCGTCCTCCCTAGGCTTATTCTTGTCCAATTAGGGTTTTTAACCAATCTTGTGCATCCAATAAGCTCATTTGTGTCATTGGATTAACATTTAGGCCATTTTCGTCCTCCCTCGGCATATTCTTGTCCAATTAGGGTTTTTAACCAATCTTTTGCTTCCAATAAGTGTGTTTGTGTCATTAGATGATCAATTAGGCCATTTTCGTCCTCCCTAGGCTTATTCTTGTCCCATTAGGGTTTTTAACCAATCTTGTGTATCCAATAAGTTCATTTGTGTCATTGGTTTAACATTTAGGTCATTTTCGTCCTCCCTATGCATATTCTTGTCCAATTAGGGTTTTCAACCAATCTTGTGCTTCCAATAGGTGTGTTTGTGTCATTGGATGATCAATTAGGTGATTTTCGTCCTCCCTAGGCTTATTCTTGTCCAATTAGGGTTTTTAACCAATCTTGAGCATCCAACAAGTTTGTTTATGTCATTGAATTAATATTTAGTTCATTTTCGTCCTCCCTAGGCATATTCTTGTCCAATTAGGGTTTTTAACCAATCTTGTGCATCCAATAGGTGTGTTTGTGGCAATGGATGATCAATTAGGTCATTTTCGTCCTCCCTAGGCTTATTCTTGTCCAATTAGGGTTTTTAACCAATCTTGTGCTTCCAATAAGTTGAGTTGTGTCATTGGATTAACATTTAGGTCATATTCGTCCTCCCTAGGCTTATTCTTGTCCAATTAGGGTTTTTAACCAATCTTGTGCATCCAATAAGCTCATTTGTGTCATTGGATTAACATTTAGGCCATTTTCGTCCTCCCTAGGCTTATTCTTGTCCAATTAGAGTTTTTAACCAATCTTGTGCATCCAATAACTTTGTTTGTGTAATTGAATTAATATTTAGGTCATTTTTGCCTCCCTAGGCATATTCTTGTCCAATCAGGGTTTTTAACCAATCTTGTGCATCCAATAGGTGTGTTTGTGTCATTGGATGATCAATTAGGTCACTTTCGTCCTCCCTAGGCTTATTCTTGTCCAATTAGGGTTTTTAACCAATCTTGTGCTTCCAATAGGTGTGTTTGTGTCATTGGATGATCAATTAGGTCATTTTCGTCCTCCCTAGGCATATTCTTGTCCAATTAGGGTTTTTAACCAATCTTGTGCATCCAATAGGTGTGTTTGTGTCATTGTATGATCAATTAGGTCATTTTCGTCCTCCCTAGGCTTATTCTTATCCAATTAGAGTTTTTAACCAATCTTGTGCATCCAATAGGTGTGTTTGTGTCATTGGATGATCAACTAGGTCATTTTCGTCCTCCCTAGGCATATTCTTGTCCAATTAGGGTTTTTAACCAATCTTGTGCATCCAATAGGTGTGTTTGTGTCATTGGATGATCAATTAGGTCATTTTCGTCCTCCCTAGGCTTATTCTTGTCCAATTAGGGTTTTTTAACCAATCTTGTGCATCCAATAGGTGTGTTTGTGTCATTGGATGATTAATTAGGTTATTTTCGTCGTCCCTAGGCTTATTCTTGTCCAATTAGGGTTTTTAACTAATCTTGTGGATCCAATAAGTTCATTTGTATCATTGGATGACCAATTAGGTCATTTTCGTCCTCCCTAGGCGTATTCTTGTCCAATTAGGGTTTTTAACCAATCTTGTGCATCCAATAGGTGCGTTTGTGTCATTGGATGATCAATTAGGTCATTTTCGTCCTCCCTAGGCTTATTCTTGTCCAATTAGGGTTTTTAACCAATCTTGTGCATCCAATAAGTTGATTTGTGTCATTGGATTAACATTTAGGTCATTTTCGTCCTGCCTAGGCATATTCTTGTCCAATTAGGGTTTTTAACCAATCTTGTGCATCCAATAGGTGTGTTTGTGTCATTGGATGATCAATTAGGTCATTGTCGTCCTCCCTAGACATATTCTTGTCCAATTAGGGTTTTAAACGAATCTTGTGCATCCAATAGGTGTGTTTGTGTCATTGGATGATCAATTAGGTCATTTTCGTCCTCCCTAGGCATATTCTTGTCCAATTAGGGTTTTTAACCAATCTTGTGCATCCAATAGGTGTGTTTGTGTCATTGGATGATCAATTAGGTCATTTTCGTCCTCCCTAGGCTTATTCTTTTCCAATTAGGGTTTTTATCCGATCTTGTGCATCCAATAGGTGTGTTTGTGTCATTGGATGATCAATTAGGTCATTTTCGTCCTCCGTAGGCATATTCTTGTCCAATAGGGTTTTAAACAAATCTTGTGCATCCAATAGGTGTGTTTGTGTCATTGGACGATCAATTAGGTTATTTTCGTCCTCCCTAGGCATATTCTTGTCCAATTTGATTTTTTTTAACTAATCTTGTGCATCCAATACATTCATTTGTGTCATTAGATGATCAATTAGGTCATTTTCGTCCTCCCTAGGCATATTCTTGTCCAATTAGGGTTTTTAACCAATCTTGTGCATCCAATAGGTGTGTTTGTGTCATTGGATGATCAATTAGGTCATTTTCGTCCTCCCTAGGCTTATTCTTGTCCAATTAGGGCTTTTAACCAATCTTGTGCATCCAATAGGTGTGTTTGTGTCATTGGATGATCAATTAGGTCATTTTCATCCTCCCTAGGCTTATTCTTGTCCAATTAGGGTTTTTTACCAATCTTGTGCATCCAATAAGTTCATTTGTGTCATTGGATTAACATTAAGGTCATTTTCGTCTTCCCTAGGCATATTCTTGTCCAATTAGGGTTTTTAACCAATCTTGTGCATCCAATAGGTGTGTTTGTGTCATTCGATGATCAATTAGGTCATTTTCGTCCTCCCTAGGCTTATTCTTGTCCAATTAGGGTTTTTAACCAATCTTGTGCATCCAATAAGTTCATTTGTGTCATTGGATTAACATTTAGGTCATTTTCGTCCTCCCTAGGCATATTCTTGTCCAATTAGGGTTTTAACCAATCTTGTGCATCGAATAGGTGTGTTTGTGCCATTGGATGATCAATTAGGTCATTTTTGTCCTTCCTAGGCTTATTCTTGTCCAATTAGGGTTTTTAACCAATCTTGTGCATCTAATAGGTGTGTTTGTGTCATTGGATGATCAATTAGGTCATTTTCGTCCTCCCTAGGCTTATTCTTGTCCAATTAGGGTTTTTAACCAATCTTGTGCATCCAATAAGTTTGTTTGTGTCATTGAACTAATATTTAGGTCATTTTCGTCCTCTCTAGGCATATTCTTGTCCAATTAGGGTTTTTAACCAATCTTGTGCATCCAATAGGTGTGTTTGTGTCATTGGATGATCAATTAGGTCATTTTCGTCCTCCCTAGGCTTATTCTCGTCCAATTAGGGTTTTTAACTAATCTTGTGCATCCAATAAGTTCATTTGTGTCATTGGATGATCAATTAGGTCATTTTCGTCCTCCCTAGGCATATTCTTGTCCAATTAGGGTTTTTAACCAATCTTGTGCATCCAATAGGTGTGTTTGTGTCATTGGATGATCAATTAGGTCATTTTCGTCCTCCCTAGGCTTATTCTTGTCCAATTAGGGTTTTTAACCGATCTTGTGCATCCAATAAGTTGAGTTGTGTCATTGGATTAACATTTAGGCAATTTTCGTCCTCCCTAGGCTTATTCTTGTCCAATTAGGGTTTTTAACCAATCTTGTGCATCCAATAAGTTCATTTGTGTCATTGGATTAACATTTAGGTCATTTTCGTCCTCCGTAGGCATATTCTTGTCCAATTAGAGTTTTAGACCATTCTTGTGCATCCAATAGGTGTGTTTGTGTCATTGGATGATCAATTAGGTTATTTTCGTCCTCCCTAGGCTTATTCTTGTCCAATTAGGGTTTTTAACCAATCTTGTGCATCCAATAGGTGTGTTTGTGTCATTGGATGATCAATTAGGTCATTTTCGTCCTCCCTAGGCATATTCTTGTCCAATTAGGGTTTTTAACCAATCTTGTGCATCCAATAAGTTTGTCTTTTTCATTGAATTAATATTTAGGTCATTTTTGTCCTCCCTAGGCATATTCTTGTCCAATTAGGGTTTTTAACGGATCTTGTGCATCCAATAGGTGTGTTTGTGTCATAGGATGATCAATTAGGTCATTTTCGTCCTCCCTAGGCTTATTCTTGTCCAATTAGGGTTTTTAACCAATCTTGTGCATCCAATAAGTTGAGTTGTGTCATTGGATTAACATTTAGGTCATTTTGGTCATCCTTTGGCTTATTCTTGTCCAATTAGGGTTTTTAACCAATCTTGTGCATCCAATAGGTGTGTTTGTGTCATTGGATGATCAATTAGGTCATTTTCGTCCTCCCTAGGCTTATTCTTGTCCAATTAGGGTTTTTAACCAATCTTGTGTATCCAATAAGTTGACTTGTGTCATTGGATTAACATTTAGGTCATTTTCGTCCTCCCTAGGCTTATTCTTGTCCAATTAGGGTTTTTAACCAATCTTGTGCATCCAATAAGTTCATTTGTGTCATTGGATTAACATTTAGGTCATTTTCGTCCTCCCTAGGCATATTCTTGTCCAATTAGGGTTTTTAACCAATCTTGTGCATCCAATAGGTTTATTTGTGTCATTGGATGATCAATTAGGTTATTTTCGTCCTCCCTAGGCTTATTTTTGTCCAATTATGGTTTTTAACCAATCTTGTGCATCCAATAGGTGTGTCTGTGTCATTGGATGATCAATTAGGTCATTTTCGTCCTCCCTAGGCATATTCTTGTCCAATTAGGGTTTGTAACCAATCTTGTGCATCCAATAAGTTTGTCTGTTTCATTGAATTAATATTTAGGTCATTTTCGTCCTCCCTAGGCATATTCTTGTCCAATTATGGTTTTTAACCAATCTTGTGCATCCAATAGGTGTGTTTGTGTCATTGGATGATCAATTAGGTCATTTTCGTCCTCCCTAGTCTTATTCTTGTCCAATTAGGGTTTTTAATCAATCTTGTGCATCCAATAAGTGCATTTGTGTCATTGGATTAACATTTAGGTCATTTTCGTCCTCCCTAGGCATATTCTTGTCCAATTAGGGTTTTTAACCAATCTTGTGCTTCCAATAGGTGTGTTTGTGTCATTGGATGATCAATTAGGTCATTTTCGTCCTCCCTAGGCTTATTCTTGTCCAATTAGGGTTTTTAACCAATCTTGGGCATCCAATAACTTTGTTTGTGTCATTGAATTAATATTTAGGTCATTTTCGTCCTCCCTAGGCATATTCTTGTCCAATTAGGGTTTTTAACCAATCTTGTGCATCCAATAGGTGTGTTTGTGTCATTGGATGATCAATTAGGTCATTTTCGTCCTCCCTAGGCTTATTCTTGTCCAATTAGGGTTTTAAACCAATCTTGTGCATCCAATAGGTGTGTTTGTGTCATTGGATGATCAATTAGGTTATTTTTGTCCTCCCTAGGCATATTCTTGTCCAATTAGGGTTTTTAACTAATCTTGTGCATCCAATAAGTTCATTTGTGTCATTGGATGATCAATTAGGTCATTTTCGTCCTCCCTAGGCATATTCTTGTCCAATTAGGGTTTTTAACCAATCTTGTGCATCCAATAGGTGTGTTTGTGTCATTGGATGATCAATTAGGTCATTTTCGTCCTCCCTAGGCTTATTCTTGTCCAATTAGGGTTTTTAACCAATCTTGTGCATCCAATAAGTTTGTTTATGTCATTGAATTAATATTTAGGTCATTTTTGTCCTCCATAGGCATATTCTTGTCCAATTAGGGTTTTTAACCAATCTTGTGCATCCAATAGGTGTGTTTGTGTCATTGGATGATCAATTAGGTCATTTTCGTCCTCCCTAGGCATATTCTTGTCCAATTAGGGTTTTTAACCAATCTTGTGCATCCAATAAGTTGGTTTGTGTCATTGGATGATCAATTAGGTCATTTTCGTCCTCCCTAGGCATATTCTTGTCCAATTAGGGTTTTTAACCAATCTTGTGCATCCAATAGGTGTGTTTGTGTCATTGGATGATCAATTAGGTCATTCTCGTCCTCCCAAGGCCTATTCTTGTCCAATTAGGGTTTTTAACCAATCTTGTGCATCTAATAAGTTCATTTGTGTCATTGGAGAATCAATTAGGTCATTTTCGTCCTCCCTAGGCCTATTCTTGTCCAATTAGGGTTTTTAACCAATCTTGTGCATCCAATAAGCTCATTTGTGTCATTGGATGATCAATTAGGTCATTTTCGTCCTCCCTAGGCACATTCTTGTCCAATTAGGGTTTTTAACCAATCTTGTGCCTCCAATAGGTGTGTCTGTGTCATTGGATGATCAATTAGGTCATTTTCGTCCTCCCTAGGCATATTCTTGTCCAATTAGGGTTTTTAACCAATCTTGTGCATCCAATAGGTGTGTTTGTGTCATTGGATGATCAATTAGGTCATTTTCTTCCTCCCTAGGCTTATTCTTGTCCAATTAGGGTTTCTAACCAATCTTGTGCATCCAATAGGTGTGTTTGTGTCATTGGATGATCAATTAGGTCATTTTCGTCCTCCCTAGGCCTATTCTTGTCCAATTAGTGTTTTTAACCAATCTTGTGCATCTAATAAGTTCATTTGTGTCATTGGATGATCAATTAGGTCATTTTTGTCCTCCCTAGGCATATTCTTGTCCAATTATGGTTTTTAACCAATCTTGTGCATCCAATAAGTTCATTTGTGTCATTGGATTAACATTTAGGTAATTTTCGTCCTGCCTAGGCATATTCTTGTCCAATTAGGGTTTTTAACCAATCTTGTGCATCCAATAGGTGTGTTTGTGTCATTGGATGATCAATTAGGTCATTTTCGTCCTACCTAGGCCTATTCTTGTCCAATTAGGGTCTTTAACCAATCTTGTGCATCCAATAAGTTCATTTGCGTCATTGGATGTTTTATTAGATCATTTTCGTCCTCCCAACGCATTTTCTTGTCCAATTAGGGATTTTAACCAATCTTGTGCATCCAATAAGTTCATTTGTGTCATTGGATTAACATTTAGGTCATTTTCGTCCTGCCTAGGCATATTCTTGTCCATTTAGGGTTTTTAACCAATCTTGGGCATCCAATAGGTGTGTTTGTGTCATTGGATGATTAATTAGGTCATTTTCGTCCTCCCTAGGCCTATTCTTGTCCAATTAGGGTCTTTAACCAATCTTGTGCATTGAATAAGATCATTTGCGTCATTGGATGATCAATTAGATCATTTTCGTCCTCCCTAGGCATATTCTTGTCCAATTAGGGTTTTTAACCAATCTTGTGCATCCAATAGGTGTGTTTGTGTCATTGGATGATCAATTAGGTCATTTTCGTCCTCCCTAGGCTTATTCTTGTCCAATTAGGGTTTCTAACCAATCTTGTGCATCCAATAAGTTGAGTTGTGTCATTGGATAAACATTTAGGTCATTTTCGTCCTCCCTAGGCTTATTCTTGTCCAATTAGGGTTTTTAACCAATCTTGTGCATCCAATAGGTGTGTTTGTGTCATTGGATGATCAATTAGGTCATTTTCGTTCTCCCTAGGCTTATTCTTGTCCAATTAGGGTTTTTAACCAATCTTGTGCATCCAATAAGTTCATTTGTGTTATTGGATTAACATTTAGGTAATATTCGTCCTCCCTAGGCATATTCTTGTCCAATTAGGGTTTTTAACCAATCTTGTGCATCCAATAGGTGTGTTTGTGTCATTGGATGATCAATTAGGTCATTTTCGTCCTCCCTAGGCATATTCTTGTCCAATTAGGGTTTTTAACCAATCTTGTGCATCCAATAGGTGTGTTTGTGTCATTGGATGATCAATTAGGTCATTTTCGTCCTCCCTAGGCTTATTCTTGTCCAATTAGGGTTTTTAACCAATCTTGTGCATCCAATAAGTTCATTTGTGTCATTGGATTAACATTTAGGTCATTTTCGTCCTCCCTAGGCATATTCTAGTCGAATTAGGGTTTTTAACCAATCTTGTGCATCCAATAGGTGTGTTTGCGTCATTGAATGATCAATTAGGTCACTTTCCTCCTCCCTAGGCATATTCTTGTGCAATTTGGGTTTTTAACCAATCTTGTGCATCCAATAGGTGTGTTTGTGTCATTGGATGATCAATTAGGTCATTTTCGTCCTCCCTAGGCTTATTCTTGTCCAATTAGGGTTTTTAACCAATCTTGTGCATCCAATAAGTTCATTTGTGTCATTGGATTAACATTTAGGTCATTTTCGTCCTCCCTAGGCATATTCTTGTCCAGTTAGGGTTTTTAACCAATCTTGTGCATCCAATAGGTGTGTTTGTGTCATTGGATGATCAATTAGGTCATTTTCGTCCTCCCTAGGCTTATTCTTGTCCAATTAGGGTTTTTAACCAATCTTATGCATCCAATAAGTTTGTTTGTGTCATTGAATTAATATTTAGGTCATTTTCGTCCTCCCTAGGCATATTCTTGTCCAATTAGGGTTTGTAACCAATCTTGTGCATCCAATAGGTGTGTTTGTGTCATTGGATGATCAATTAGGTCATTTTCGTCCTCCCTAGGCATATTCTTGTCCAATTAGGGTTTTTAACCAATCTTGTGCATCCAATAGGTGTGTTTGTGTCATTGGATGATCAATTAGGTCATTTTCGTCCTCCCTAGGCATATTATTGTCCAATTAGGGTTTTTAACCAATCTTCTGCATCCAACAGGTGTGTTTGTGTCATTGGATGATCAATTAGGTCATTTTCGTCCTCCCTAGGCATATTCTTGTCCAATTAGGGTTTTTAACCAATCTTGTGCATCCAATAGGTGTGTTTGTGTCATTGGATGATCAATTAGGTCATTTTCGTCCTCCCTAGGCATATTCTTGTCCAATTAGGGTTTTTAACCAATCTTGTGCATCCAATAGGTGTGTTTGTGTCATTGGATGATCAATTAGGTTATTTTCTTCCTCCCTATGCATATTCTTGTCCAATTAGGGTTTTTAACTAATCGTGTGCATCCGATAAGTTCATTTGTGTCATTGGATGATCAATTAGGTCATTTTCGTCCTCCCTAGGCATATTCTTGTCCAATTAGGGTTTTTAACCAATCTTGTGCATCCAATAGGTGTGTTTGTGTCATTGGATGATCAATTAGGTCATTTTCGTCCTCCCTAGGCATATTCTTGTCCAATTAGGGTTTTTAACCAATCTTGTGCATCCAATAGGTGTGTTTGTGTCATTGGATGATCAATTAGGTCATTTTCACCCTCCATAGGCATATTCTTGTCCAATTAGGGATTTTAACCAATCTTGTGCATCCAATAGGTGTGTTAGTGTCATTGGATGATCAATTAGGTCATTTTCGTCCTCCCTAGGCTTATTCTTGTCCAATTAGGGTTTTTAACCAATCTTGTGCTTCCAATAGGTGTGTTTGTGTCATTGGATGATCAATTAGGTCATTTTCGTCCTCCCTAGGCTTATTCTTGTTCAATTAGGGTTTTTAACCAATCTTGTGCATCCGATAAGTTTGTTTGTGTCATTGAATTAATATTTAGGTCATTTTCGTCCTCCCTAGGCATATTCTTGTCCAATTAGGGTTTTTAACCAATCTTGTGCATCCAATAGGTGTGTTTGTGTCATTGGATGATCAATTAGGTTATTTTCGTCCTCCCTAGGCTTATTCTTGTCCACTTAGGGTTTTTAACCAATCTTATGCATCTAATAGGTGTGTTTGTGTCATTTGATGACCAATTAGGTCATTTTCGTCCTCACTAGGCATATTCTTGTCCAATTAGGGTTTTTAACCAATCTTGTGCATCCAATAGGTGTGTTTGTGGCAATGGATGATCAATTAGGTCATTTTCGTCCTCCCTAGGCTTATTCTTGTCCAATTAGGGTTTTTAACCAATCTTGTGCATCCAATAAGTTGAGTTGTGTCATTGGATTAAAATTTAGGTCATATTCGTCCTCCCTAGGCTTATTCTTGTCCAATTAGGGTTTATAACCAATCTTGTGCATCCAATAAGCTCATTTGTGTCATTGGATTAACATTTAGGCCATTTTCGTCCTCCCTCGGCATATTCTTGTCCAATTAGGGTTTTTAACCAATCTTGTGCTTCCAATAGGTGTGTTTGTGTCATTGGATGATCAATTAGGTCATTTTCGTCCTCCCTAGGCATATTCTTGTGCAATTAGGGTTTTTAACCAATCTTGTGCATCCAATAGGTGTGGTTGTGTCATTGGATGATCAATTAGATCATTTTCGTCCTCCCTAGGCTTATTCTTGTCCAATTAGGGTTTTTAACCAATCTTGTGCATCCAATAACTTTGTTTGTGTCATTGAATTAATATTTAGGTCATTTTCGTCCTCCCTAGCCATATTCTTGTCCAATTAGGGTTTTTAACCAATCTTGTGCATCCAATAGGTGTGTTTGTGTCATTGGATGATCAATTAGATCATTTTCATCCTCCCTAGGCTTATTCTTGTCCAATTAGGGTTTTTAACCAATCTTGTGCATCCAATAAGTTCATTTGTGTCATTGGATTAACATTTAGGTCATTTTCGTCCTCCCTAGGCATATTCTTGTCCAATTAGGGTTTTTAACCAATCTTGTGCTTCCAATAGGTGTGTTTGTGTCATTGGATGATCAATTAGGTCTTTTTCGTCCCCCCTTGGCATATTCTTCTCCAACTAGGGTTTTAAACCAATCTTGTGCATCCAATAGGTGTGTTTGTGTCATTGGATGATCAATTAGGTCATTTTCGTCCTCCATAGGCTTATTCTTGTCCAATTAGGGTTTTTAACCAATCTTGTGCATCCAATAAGTTCATTTGTGTCATTGGATTAACATTTAGGTCATTTTCGTTCCCCCTAGGCATATTCTTGTCCAATTAGGGTTTTTAACCAATCTTGTGCATCCAATAGGTGTGTTTGTGTCATTGGATGATCAATTAGGTCATTTTCGTCCTCCCTAGGCTTATTCTTGTCCAATTAGGGTTTTTAACCGATATTGTGCAACCAATAGGTGTGTTTGTGTCATTGGATAATCAATTAGGTCATTTTCGTCCTCCCTAGGCTTATCCTTGTCCAATTAGGGTTTTTAATCAATCTTGTGCATCCAATAAGTTCATTTGTGTCATTGGATTAACATTTAGGTCATTTTCGTCCTCCCTAGGCATATTCTTGTCCAATTAGGGTTTTTAACCAATCTTGTGCTTCCAATAGGTGTGTTTGTGTCATAGGATGATCAATTAGGTCATTTTTGTCCTCCCTAGGCTTATTCTTGTCCAATTAGGATTTTTACCCAATCTTGTGCATCCAACAAGTTTGTTTATGTCATTGAATTAATATTTAGGTCATTTTCGTCCTCCCTAGGCATATTCTTGTTTAATTAGGGTTTTTAACCAATCTTGTGCATCCAATAGGTGTGTTTGTGTCATTGGATGATCAATTAGGTCATTTTCGTCCTCCCTAGGCATATTCTTGTCCAATTAGGGTTTTTAACCAATCTTGTGCATCCAATAGGTGTGTTTGTGTCATTGGATGATCAATTAGGTCATTTTCGTCCTCCATAGGCATATTCATGTCCAATTAGGGTTTTTAACGAATCTTGTGCATCCAAAAGGTGTGTTTGTGTCATTGGACGATCAATTAGGTCATTTTCGTCCTCCCTAGGCTTATTCTTGTCCAATTAGGGTTTTTAACCAATCTTGTGCATCCAATAAGTTGAGTTGTGTCATTGGATTAACATTTAGGTCATTTTCGTCCTCCCTAGGCATATTCTTGTGCAATTAGGGTTTTTAACCAATGTTGTGCATCCAATAGGTGTGTTTGTGTCATTGGATGATCAATTAGGTCATTTTCGTCATCCCTCGGCATATTCTTGTCCAATTAGGGTTTTTAACCAATCTTGTGCATCCAATAGGTGTGTTTGTGTCATTGGATGATCAATTAGGTCATTTTCGTCCTCCCTAGGCATATTCTTGTCCAATTAGGGTTTTTAACCAATCGTGTGCATCCAATAAGTTCATTTGTGTCATTGGATTAACATTTAGGTCATTTTCGTCCTCCCTAGGCATATTCTTGTCCAATTAGGGTTTTTAACCAATCTTGTGCTTCCAATAGGTGTGTTTGTGTCATTGGATGATCAATTAGGTCATTTTCGACCTCTCGAGGCTTATTCTTGTCTAATTAGGGTTTTTAACCAATCTTGTGCATCCAACAAGTTTGTTTATGTCATTGAATTAATATTAAGGTCATTTTCGTCCTCCCTAGGCATATTCTTGTCCAATTAGGGTTTTTAACCAATCTTGTGCATCCAATAGGTGTGTTTGTGTCATTGGATGATCAATTAGGTCATTTTCGTCCTCCCTAGGCATATTCTTGTCCAATTAGGGTTTTTAACCAATCTTGTGCATCCAATAGGTGTGTTTGTGTCATTGGATGATCAATTAGGTCATTTTCGAACTCCCTAGGCATATTCTTGTCCAATTAGGGTTTTTAACCAATCTTGTGCATCCAATAGGTGTGTTTGTGTCATTGGATGATCAATTAGGTCATTTTCGTCCTCCCTAGGCTTATTCTTGTCCAATTAGGGTTTTTAACCAATCTTGTGCATCCAATAAGTTTAGTTGTGTCATTGGATGATCAATTAGGTCATTTTCGTCCTCCCTAGGCATATTCTTGTCCAATTAGGGTTTTTAACCAATCTTGTGCATCCAATAGGTGTGTTTGTGTCATTGGATGATCAATTAGGTCATTTTCGTCCTCCCTAGGCTTATTCTTGTCCAATTAGGGTTTTTAACCAATCTTGTGCATCCAATACGTTCATTTGTGTCATTGGATTAACATTTTGGTCATTTTCGTCCTCCCTAGGCATATTCTTGCTCATTTAGAGTTTTAGACCAATCTTGTGCATCCAATAGGTGTGTTTGTGTCATTGGATGATCAATTAGGTAATTTTCGTCCTCCCAAAGCTTATTCTTGTCCAATTAGGGTTTTTAACTAATCTTGTGCATCCAATAAGTTCATTTGTGTCATTGGATGATCAATTAGGTCATTTTCGTCCTCCCTAGGCATATTCTTGTCCAATTAGGGTTTTTAACCAATCTTGTGCATCCAATAGGTGTGTTTGTGTCATTGGATGATCAATTAGGTCATTTTCGTCCTCCCTAGGCTTATTCTTGTCCAATTAGGGTTTTTAACCAATCTTGTGCATCCAATAAGTTTGTTTGTGTCATTGAATTAATATTTAGGTCATTTTCGTCCTCCCTAGTTATATTCTTGTCCAATTAGGGTTTTTAACCAATCTTGTGCATCCAATAAGTTCATTTGTGTCATTGGATTAACATTTAGGTCATTTTCGTCCTCCCTAGGCATATTCTTGTCCAATTAGGGTTTTTAACCAATCTTGTGCTTCCAATAGGTGTGTTTGTGTCATTGGATAATCAATTAGGTCATTTTCTTCCTCCCAAGGCTTATTCTTGTCCAATTAGGGTTTTTAACCAATCTTGTGCATCCAATAAGTTTGTTTGTGTCATTAAATTAATATTTAGGTCATTTTCGTCCTCCCTAGGCATATTCTTGTCCAATTAGGGTTTTTAACCAATCTTGTGCATCCAATAGGTGTGTTTGTGTCATTGGATGATCAATTAGGTCATTTTCGTCCTCCCTAGGCATATTTTTGTCCAATTAGGGTCTTTAACCAATCTTGTGCATCCAATAAGTTCATTTGTGTCATTGGATTAACATTTAGGTCATTTTCGTCCTCCCTAGGCATATTCTTGTCCAATTAGGGTTTTTAACCAATCTTGTGCTTCCAATAGGTGTGTTTGTGTCATTGGATGATCAATTAGGTCATTTTCGTCCTCCCTAGGCTTATTCTTGTCCAATTAGGGTTTTTAACCAATCTTGAGCATCCAACAAGTTTGTTTATGTCATTGAATTAATCTTTAGGTCATTTTCGTCCTCCCTAGGCATATTCTTGTCCAATTAGGGTTTTTAACCAATCTTGTGCATCCAATAGGTGTGTTTGTGGCAATGGATGGTCAATTAGGTCATTTTCGTCCTCCCTAGGCTTATTCTTGTCCAATTAGGGTTTTTAACCAATCTTGTGCATCCAATAAGTTGAGTTGTGTCATTGGATTAACATTTAGGACATATTCGTCCTCCCTAGGCTTATTCTTGTCCAATTAGGGTTTATAACCAATCTTGTGCATCCAATAAGCTCATTTGTGTCATTGGATTAACATTTAGGCCATTTTCGTCCTCCCTCGGCATATTCTTGTCCAATTAGGGTTTTTAACCAATCTTGTGCTTCCAATAAGTGTGTTTGTGTCATTAGATGATCAATTAGGCCATTTTCGTCCTCCCTAGGCTTATTCTTGTCCAATTAGGGTTTTTAACCAATCTTGTGCATCCAATAAGCTCATTTGTGTCATTGGATTAACATTTAGGCCATTTTCTTCCTCCCTCGGCATATTCTTGTCCAATTAGGGTTTTTAACCAATCTTGTGCTTCCAATAAGTGTGTTTGTGTCATTAGATGATCAATTAGGCCATTTTCGTCCTCCCTAGGCTTATTCTTGTCCCATTAGGGTTTTTAACCAATCTTGTGTATCCAATAAGTTCATTTGTGTCATTGGTTTAACATTTAGGTCATTTTCGTCCTCCATATGCATATTCTTGTCCAATTAGGGTTTTCAACCAATCTTGTGCTTCCAATAGGTGTGTTTGTGTCATTGGATAATCAATTAGGTGATTTTCGTCCTCCCTAGGCTTATTCTTGTCCAATTAGGGTTTTTAACCAATCTTGAGCATCCAACAAGTTTGTTTATGTCATTGAATTAATATTTTGTTCATTTTCGTCCTCCCTAGGCATATTCTTGTCCAATTAGGGTTTTTAACCAATCTTGTGCATCCAATAGGTGTGTTTGTGGCAATGGATGATCAATTAGGTCATTTTCGTCCTCCCTAGGCTTATTCTTGTCCAATTAGGGTTTTTAACCAATCTTGTGCTTCCAATAAGTTGAGTTGTGTCATTGGATTAACATTTAGGTCATATTCGTCCTCCCTAGGCTTATTCTTGTCCAATTAGGGTTTTTAACCAATCTTGTGCATCCAATAAGCTCATTTGTGTCATTGGATTAACATTTAGGCCATTTTCGTCTTCCCTAGGCTTATTCTTGTCCAATTAGGGTTTTTAACCAATCTTGTGCATCCAATAACTTTGTTTGTGTAATTGAATTAATATTTAGGTCATTTTTGTCCTCCCTAGGCATATTCTTGTCCAATCAGGGTTTTTAACCAATCTTGTGCATCCAATAGGTGTGTTTGTGTCATTGGATGATCAATTAGGTCATTTTCGTCCTCCCTAGGCTTATTCTTGTCCAATTAGGGTTTTTAACCAATCTTGTGCTTCCAATAAGTTCATTTGTGTCATTAGATTAACATTTAGGTCATTTTCGTCCTCCCTAGGCATATTCTTGTCCAATTAGGGTTTTTAACCAATCTTGTGCTTCCAATAGGTGTGTTTGTGTCATTGGATGATCAATTAGGTCATTTTCGTCCTCCCTAGGCTTATTCTTGTCCAATTAGGGTTTTTAACCAATCTTGTGCATCCAACAAGTTTGTTTATGTCATTGAATTAATATTTAGGTAATTTTCGTCCTCCCTAGGCATATTCTTGTCCAATTAAGGTTTTTAACCAATCTTGAGCATCCAATAGGTGTGTTTGTGTCATTGGATGATCAATTAGGTCATTTTCGTCCTTCCTAGGCTTATTCTTGTCCAATTAGGGTTTTTAACAAATCTTGTGCATCCAATAAGTTCATTTGTTTCATTGGATTAACATTTAGGTCATTTTCGTCCTCCCTAGGCATATTCTTGTCCAATTAGGGTTTTTAACCAATCTTGTGCTTCCAATAGGTGTGTTTGTGTCATTGGATGATCAATTAGGTCATTTTCGTCCCCCCTTGGCATATTCTTCTCCAACTAGGGTTTTAAACCAATCTTGTGCATCCAATAGGTGTGTTTGTGTCATTGGATGATCAATTAGGTCATTTTCGTCCTCCATAGGCTTATTCTTGTCCAATTAGGGTTTTTAACCTATCTTGTGCATCCAATAGGTGTGTTTGTGTCATTGGATGATCAATTAGGTCATTTTCGTCCTCCCTAGGCTTATTCTTGTCCAATTAGGGTTTTTAACCAATCTTGTGCATCCAACAAGTTTGTTTATGTCATTGAATTAATCTTTAGGTCATTTTCGTCCTCCCTAGGCATATTCTTGTCCAATTAGGGTTTTTAACCAATCTTGTGCATCCAATAGGTGTGTTTGTGTCATTGGATGATCAATTAGGTCATTTTCGTCCTCCCTAGGCTTATCCTTGTCCAATTAGGGTTTTTAACCAATCTTGTGCATCCAATTACTTTGTTTGTGTCATTGAATTAATATTTAGGTCATTTTCGTCCTCCCTAGGCATATTCTTGTCCAATTAGGGCTTCTAACCAATCTTGTGCATCCAATAGGTGTGTTTGTGTCATTGGATGATCAATTAGGTCATTTTCGTCCTCCCTAGGCTTATTCTTGTCCAATTAGGGTTTTTAACCAATCTTGTGCATCCAATAACTTTGTTTGTGTCATTGAATTAATATTTAGGTCATTTTCGTCCTCCCTAGGCATATTCTTGTCCAATTAGGGTTTTTAACCAATCTTGTGCATCCAATAGGTGTGTTTGTGTCATTGGATGATCAATTAGGTCATTTTCGTTCCCCCTAGGCTTATTCTTGTCCAATTAGGGTTTTTCACCAATCTTGTGCATCCAATAACTTTGTTTGTGTCATTGAATTAATATTTAGGTCATTTTCGTCCTCCCTAGGCATATTCTTGTCCAATTAGGGTTTTTAACCAATCTTGTGCATCCAATAGGTGTGTTTGTGTCATTGGATGATCAATTAGGTCATTTTCGTCCTCCCTAGGCTTATTCTTGTCCAATTAGGGTTTTTAACCAATCTTGTGCATCCAATAACTTTGTTTGTGTCATTGAATTAATATTTAGGTCATTTTCGTCCTCCCTAGGCATATTCTTGTCCAATTAGGGTTTTTAACCAATCTTGTGCATCCAATAGGTGTGTTTGTGTCATTGGATGTCAATTAGGTCATTTTCGTCCTCCCTAGGCTTATTCTTGTCCAATTAGGGTTTTTAACCAATCTTGTGCATCCAATAGGTGTGTTTGTGTCATTGGATGATCAATTAGGTCATTTTCGTCCTCCCTAGGCTTATTCTCGTCCGATTAGGGTTTTTAACAATTCTTGTGCATCCAATAAGTTCATTTGTGTCATTGGATTAACATTTAGGTCATTTTCGTCCTCCCTAGGCATATTCTTGTCCAATTAGGGTTTTTAACCAATCTTGTGCTTCCAATAGGTGTGTTTGTGTCATTGGATGATCAATTTGGTCATTTTCTTCCTCCCTAGGCATATTCTTGTCCAATTAGGGTTTTTAACCAATCTTGTACATCCAATAACTTTGTTTGTGTCATTGAATTAACAGTTAGGTCATTTTCGTCCTCCCTAGGCTTATTCTTGTCCATTTAGGGTTTTTAACCAATCTTGTGCATCCAATAAGTTCATTTGTGTCATTGGATGATCAATTAGGTCATTTTCGTCCTCCCTAGGCTTATTCTTGTCCAACTAGGGTTTTTAACCAATCTTGTGCATCCAATAGGTGGGTTTGTGTCATTGGATGATCAATTAGGTCATTTTCGTCCTCCCTAGGCTTATTCTTGTCCAATTAGGGTTTTTAACCAATCTTGTGCATCCAATAACTTTGTTTGTGTCATTGAATTAATATTTAGGTCATTTTCGTCCTCCCTAGGCATATTGTTGTCCAATTAGGGTTTTTAACCAATCTTGTGCTTCCAATAGGTGTGTTTGTGTCATTGGATGATCAATTAGGTCATTTTCGTCCTCCCTAGGCTTATTCTTGTCCAATTAGGGTTTTTAACCAATCTTGTGCATCCAATAACTTTGTTTCTGTCATTGAATTAATATTTAGGTCATTTTCGTCCTCCCTAGGCATATTCTTGTCCAATTAGAATTTTTAACCAAGTGTGTGTCATTGGATGATCAATTAGGTCATTTTCGCCCTCCCTAGGCTTATTCTTGTCCAATTAGGGTTTTTAACCAATCTTGTGCATCCAATAAGTTCATTTGAGTCATTGGATTAACATTTAGGTCATTTTCGTCCTCCCTAGGCATATTCTTGTCCAATTAGGGTTTTTAACCAATCTTGTGCTTCCAATAGGTGTGTTTGTGTCATTGGATGATCAATTAGGTCATTTTCGTCCTCCCTAGGCTTATTCTTGTCCAATTAGGGTTTTTAACCAATCTTGTGCATCCAATAACTTTGTTTGTGTCATTGAATTAATATTTAGGTCATTTTCGTCCTCCCTAGGCATATTCTTGTCCAATTAGGGTTTTTAACCAATCTTGTGCATCCCATAAGTTCATTTGTGTTGTTGGATTAACATTTAGGTCATTTTCGTCCTCCCTAGGCATATTCTTGTCCAATTAGGGTTTTTAACCATTCTTGTGCTTCCAATAGGTGTGTTTGTGTCATTGGATGATCAATTGGGTCATTTTCGCCCTCCCTATGCTTATTCTTGTCCAATTAGGGTTTTTAACCAATCTTGTGCATCCAATAAGTTCATTTGTGTCATTGGATTAACATTTAGGTCATTTTCGTCCTCCCTAGGCATATTCTTGTCCAATTAGGGTTTTTAACCAATCTTGTGCTTCCAATAGGTGTGTTTGTGTCATTGGATGATCAATTAGGTCATTTTCGTCCTTCAGGCTTATTCTTGTCCAATTAGGGTTTTTAACCAATCTTGTGCATCTAATAAGATGAGTTGTGTCATTGGATTAATATTTAGGTTATTTTCGTCCTCCCTAGGCTTATTCTTGTCCAATTAGGGTTTTTAACCAATCTTGTGCATCCAATAAGTTGAGTTGTGTCATTGGATTAACATTTAGGTCATATTCGTCCTCCCTAGGCTTATTCTTGTCCAATTAGGGTTTATAACCAATCTTGTGCATCCAATAAGCTCATTTGTGTCATTGGATTAACATTTAGGCCATTTTCGTCCTCCCTCGGCATATTCTTGTCCAATTAGGGTTTTTAACCAATCTTGTGCTTCCAATAGGTGTGTTTGTGTCATTAGATGATCAATTAGGCCATTTTCGTCCTCCCTAGGCTTATTCTTGTCCAATTAGGGTTTTTAACCAATCTTGTGCATCCAATAACTTTGTTTGTGTAATTGAATTAATATTTAGGTCATTTTCGTCCTCCCTAGGCATATTCTTGTCCAATCAGGGTTTTTAACCAATCTTGTGCATCCAATAGGTGTGTTTGTGTCATTGGATGATCAATTAGGTCATTTTCGTCCTCCCTAGGCATATTCTTGTCCAATTAGGGTTTTTAACCAATCTTGTGCATCCAATAGGTGTGTTTGTGGCAATGGATGATCAATTTCGACATTTTCGTCCTCCCTAATCTTATTCTTGTCCAATTAGGGTTTTTAACCAATCTTGTGCATCCAATAGGTGTGTTTGTGTCATTGGATGATCAATTAGGTCATTTTCGTCCTCCCTAGGCTTATTCTTGTCCAATTAGGGTTTTTAATCAATTTTGTGCATCCAATAAGTTCATTTGTGTCATTGGATTAACATTTAGGTCATTTTCGTCCTCCCTAGGCATATTCTTGTCCAATTAGGGTTTTTAACCAATCTTGTGCTTCCAATAGGTGTGTTTGTGTCATTGGATGATCAATTAGGTCATTTTCGTCCTACCTAGGCATATTCTTGTCCAATTAGGGTTTTTAACCAATCTTGTGCATCCAATAGGTGTGTTTGTGTCATTGGATGATCAATTAGGTTATTTTCGTCCTCCCTAGGCATATTCTTGTCCAATTAGGGTTTTTAACCAATCTTGTGCATCCAATAACTTTGTTTGTGTCATTGAATTAATATTTAGGTCATTTTCGTCCTCCCTAGGCATATTCTTGTCCAATTAGGGTTTTTAACCAATCTTGTGCATCCAATAGGTGTGTTTGTGTCATTGGATGATCAATTAGGTCATTTTTGTCCTCCCTAGGCTTATTCTTGTCCAATTAGGGTTTTTAACCAATCATGTGCATCCAATAGGTGTCTTTGTGTCATTGGATGATCATTTAGGTAATTTTCGTCCTCCCTAGGCTTATTCTTGTCCAATTAGGGGTTTTGACCAATCTTGTGCATCCAATAGGTGTGTTTGTGTCATTGGATGATCAATTAGGTCATTTACGTCCTCCCTAGGCATATTCTTGTCCAATTAGGGTTTTTAACCAATCTTGTGCATCCAATAACTTTGTTTGTGTCATTGAATTAATATTTAGGTCATTTTCGTCCTCCCTAGGCATATTCTTGTCCAATTAGGGTTTTTAACCAATCTTGTGCATCCAATAGGTGTGTTTGTGTCATTGGATGATCAATTAGGTCATTTTCGTCCTCCCTACGCTTATTGTTGTCCAATTAGGGTTTTTAACCAATCATGAGCATCCAATAGGTGTGTTTGGGTCATTGGATGATCAATTAGGTCATTTTCGTCCTCCCTAGGCATATTCTTGTCCAATTAGGGTTTTTAACCAATCTTGTGCATCCAATAGGTGTGTTTGTGTCATTGGATGATCAATTAGGTCATTTTCGTCCTCCCTAGGCATATTCTTGTCCAATTAGGGTTTTTAACCAATCTTGTGCATCCAATAGGTGTGTTTGTGTCATTGGATGATCAATTAGGTCATTTTCGTCCTCCCTAGGCTTATTCTTGTCCAATTAGGGTTTTAAACCAATCTTGTGCATCCAAGAAGTTGAGTTGTGTCATTGGATTAACATTTAGGTCATTTTCGTCCTCCCTAGGCTTATTCTTGTCCAATTAGGGTTTTTAACCAATCTTGTGCATCCAACAAGTTGAGTTGTGTCAATGGATAAACATTTAGGTCATTTTCGTCCTCCCTAGGCTTATTCTTGTCCAATTAGGGTTTTTAACCAATCTTGTGCATCCAATAGGTGTGTTTGTGTCATTGGATGATCAATTAGGTCATTTTCGTCCTCCCTAGGCTTATTCTTGTCCAATTAGCGTTTTTAAGTAATCTTGTGCATCCAATAAGTTCATTTGTGTCATTGGATGATAAATTAGGTCACTTTCGTCCTCCCTAGGCATATTCTTGTGCAATTAGGGTTTTTAACCAATCTTGTGCATCCAATAGGTGTGTTTGTGTCATTGGATGATCAATTAGATCATTTTCGTCCTCCCTAGGCTTATTCTTGTCCAATTAGGGTTTTTAACCAATCTTGTGCATCCAATAGGTGTGTTTGTGTCATTGGATGATCAATTAGATAATTTTCGTCCTCCCTAGGCTTATTCTTGTCCAATTAGGGTTTTTAACCAATCTTGTGCATCCAATAACTTTGTTTGTGTCATTGAATTAATATTTAAGTCATTTTCGTCCTCCCTAGCCATATTCTTGTCCAATTATGGTTTTTAACCAATCTTGTGCATCCAATAGGTGTGTTTGTGTCATTGGATGATCAATTAGATCATTTTCGTCCTCCCTAGGCTTATTCTTGTCCAATTAGGGTTTTTAACCAATCTTGTGCATCCAATAAGTTCATTTGTGTCATTGGATTAACATTTAGGTCATTTTCGTCCTCCCTAGGCATATTCTTGTCCAATTAGGGTTTTTAACCAATCTTGTGCTTCCAATAGGTGTGTTTGTGTCATTGGATGATCAATTAGGTCATTTTCGTCCTCCCTAGGCTTATTCTTGTCCAATTAGGGTTTTTAACCAATCTTGAGCATCCAACAAGTTTGTTTATGTCATTGAATTAATCTTTAGGTCATTTTCGTCCTCCCTAGGCATATTCTTGTCCAATTAGGGTTTTTAACCAATCTTGTGCATCCAATAGGTGTGTTTGTGGCAATGGATGGTCAATTAGGTCATTTTCGTCCTCCCTAGGCTTATTCTTGTCCAATTAGGGTTTTTAACCAATCTTGTGCATCCAATAAGTTGAGTTGTGTCATTGGATTAACATTTAGGACATATTCGTCCTCCCTAGGCTTATTCTTGTCCAATTAGGGTTTATAACCAATCTTGTGCATCCAATAAGCTCATTTGTGTCATTGGATTAACATTTAGGCCATTTTCGTCCTCCCTCGGCATATTCTTGTCCAATTAGGGTTTTTAACCAATCTTGTGCTTCCAATAAGTGTGTTTGTGTCATTAGATGATCAATTAGGCCATTTTCGTCCTCCCTAGGCTTATTCTTGTCCAATTAGGGTTTTTAACCAATCTTGTGCATCCAATAAGCTCATTTGTGTCATTGGATTAACATTTAGGCCATTTTCGTCCTCCCTCGGCATATTCTTGTCCAATTAGGGTTTTTAACCAATCTTGTGCTTCCAATAAGTGTGTTTGTGTCATTAGATGATCAATTAGGCCATTTTCGTCCTCCCTAGGCTTATTCTTGTCCCATTAGGGTTTTTAACCAATCTTGTGTATCCAATAAGTTCATTTGTGTCATTGGTTTAACATTTAGGTCATTTTCGTCCTCCATATGCATATTCTTGTCCAATTAGGGTTTTCAACCAATCTTGTGCTTCCAATAGGTGTGTTTGTGTCATTGGATAATCAATTAGGTGATTTTCGTCCTCCCTAGGCTTATTCTTGTCCAATTAGGGTTTTTAACCAATCTTGAGCATCCAACAAGTTTGTTTATGTCATTGAATTAATATTTTGTTCATTTTCGTCCTCCCTAGGCATATTCTTGTCCAATTAGGGTTTTTAACCAATCTTGTGCATCCAATAGGTGTGTTTGTGGCAATGGATGATCAATTAGGTCATTTTCGTCCTCCCTAGGCTTATTCTTGTCCAATTAGGGTTTTTAACCAATCTTGTGCTTCCAATAAGTTGAGTTGTGTCATTGGATTAACATTTAGGTCATATTCGTCCTCCCTAGGCTTATTCTTGTCCAATTAGGGTTTTTAACCAATCTTGTGCATCCAATAAGCTCATTTGTGTCATTGGATTAACATTTAGGCCATTTTCGTCCTCCCTAGGCTTATTCTTGTCCAATTAGGGTTTTTAACCAATCTTGTGCATCCAATAACTTTGTTTGTGTAATTGAATTAATATTTAGGTCATTTTCGTCCTCCCTAGGCATATTCTTGTCCAATCAGGGTTTTTAACCAATCTTGTGCATCCAATAGGTGTGTTTGTGTCATTGGATGATCAATTAGGTCATTTTCGTCCTCCCTAGGCTTATTCTTGTCCAATTAGGGTTTTTAACCAATCTTTTGCTTCCAATAGGTGTGTTTATGTCATTGGATGATCAATTAGGTCATTTTCGTCCTCCCTAGGCATATTCTTGTCCAATTAGGGTTTTTAACCAATCTTGTGCATCCAATAGGTGTGTTTGTGTCATTGGATGATCAATTAGGTCATTTTCGTCCTCCCTAGGCTTATTCTTGTCCAATTAGGGTTTTTAACCAATCTTGTGCATCCAAGAAGTTGAGTTGTGTCATTGGATTAACATTTAGGTCATTTTCGTCCTCCCTAGGCTTATTCTTGTCCAATTAGGGTTTTTAACCAATCTTGTGCATCCAATAGGTGTGTTTGTGTCATTGGATGATCAATTAGGTCATTATCGTTCTCCATAGGCTTATTCTTGTCCAATTAGGGTTTTTAACCAATCTTGTGCATCCAATAAGTTGAGTTGTGTCATTGGATTAACATTTAGGTCATTTTCGTCCTCCCTAGGCTTATTCTTGTCCAATTAGGGTTTTTAACCAATCTTGTGCATCCAATAGGTGTGTTTATGTCATTGGATGATCGATTAGGTCATTTTCGTCCTCCCTAGGCATATTCTTGTCCAATTAGGGTTTTTAACCAATCTTGTGCATCCAATAGGTGTGTTTGTGTCATTGGATGATCAATTAGGTCATTTTCGTCCTCCCTAGGCTTATTCTTGTCCAATTAGGGTTTTTAACCAATCTTGTGCATCCAATAGGTGTGTTTGTGGCAATGGATGATCAATTAGGTCATTTTCGTCCTCCCTAGGCTTATTCTTGTCCAATTAGGGTTTTTGACCAATCTTGTGCATCCAATAGGTGTGTTTGTGTCATTGGATGATCAATTAGGTCATTTTCGTCGTCCCTAGGCTAATTCTTGCCCAATTAGGGTTTTTAACAAATCTTCTGCATCCAATAAGTTCATTTGTGTCATTGGATTAACATTTAGGTCATTTTCGTCCTCCCTAGGCATATTCTTGTCCAATTAGGGTTTTTAACCAATCTTGTGCTTCCAATAGGTGTGTTTGTGTCATTGGATGATCAATTAGGTCATTTTCGTCCTCCCTAGGCTTATTCTTGTCCAATTAGGGTTTTTAACCAATCTTGAGCATCCAACAAGTTTGTTTATGTCATTGAATTAATCTTTAGGTCATTTTCGTCCTCCCTAGGCATATTCTTGTCCAATTAGGGTTTTTAACCAATCTTGTGCATCCAATAGGTGTGTTTGTGGCAATGGATGGTCAATTAGGTCATTTTCGTCCTCCCTAGGCTTATTCTTGTCCAATTAGGGTTTTTAACCAATCTTGTGCATCCAATAAGTTGAGTTGTGTCATTGGATTAACATTTAGGACATATTCGTCCTCCCTAGGCTTATTCTTGTCCAATTAGGGTTTATAACCAATCTTGTGCATCCAATAAGCTCATTTGTGTCATTGGATTAACATTTAGGCCATTTTCGTCCTCCCTCGGCATATTCTTGTCCAATTAGGGTTTTTAACCAATCTTGTGCTTCCAATAAGTGTGTTTGTGTCATTAGATGATCAATTAGGCCATTTTCGTCCTCCCTAGGCTTATTCTTGTCCAATTAGGGTTTTTAACCAATCTTGTGCATCCAATAAGTTCATTTGTGTCATTGGATTAACATTTAGGTCATTTTCGTCCTCCCTAGGCATATTCTTGTCCAATTAGGGTTTTTAACCAATCTTGTGCTTCCAATAGGTGTGTTTGTGTCATTGGATGATCAATTATGTCATTTTCGTCCTCCCTAGGCTTATTCTTGTCCAATTAGGGTTTTTAACCAATCTTGTGCATCCAATAGGTGTGTTTGTGTCATTGGATGATCAATTAGGTCGTTTTCGTCCTCCCTAGGCTTATTCTTGTCCAATTAGGGTTTTTAACCAATCTTGTGCATCCAATAAGTTCATTTGTGTCATTGGATTAACATTTAGGTCATATCAGTCCTCCCTAGGCATATTCTTGTCCAATTAGGGTTTTTAACCAATCTTGTGCATCCAATAGGTGTGTTTGTGTCATTGAATTAATATTTAGGTCATTTTCGTCCTCCCTAGGCATATTCTTGTCCAATTAGGGTTTTTAACCAATCTTGTGCATCCAATAGGTGTGCTTGTGTCATTGGATGATCAATTAGGTCATTTTCGTCCTTCCTAGGCTTATTCTTGTCCAATTAGGGTTTTTAACCAATCTTGTTCATCCAATAACTTTGTTTGTGTCATTGAATTAATATTTAGGTCATTTTCGTCCTCCCTAGGCATATTCTTGTCCAATTAGGGTTTTTAACCAATCTTGTGCATCCAATAGGTGTGTTTGTGTCATTGGATGATCAATTAGGTCATTTTCGTCCTCCCTAGGCTTATTCTTGTCCAATTAGGGTTTTTAACCAATCTTGTGCATCCAATAAGTTCATTTGTGTCATTGGATTAACATTTAGGTCATATCAGTCCTCCCTAGGCATATTCTTGTCCAATTAGGGTTTTTAACCAATCTTGTGCATCCAATAAGTTCATTTGTGTTATTGGATTAACATTTAGGTCATATTCGTCCTCCCGAGGCATATTCTTGTCCAATTAGGGTTTTTAACCAATCTTGTGCATCCAATAGGTGTGTTTGTGTCATTGAATTAATATTTAGGTCATTTTCGTCCTCCCTAGGCATATTCTTGTCCAATTAGGGTTTTTAACCAATCTTGTGCATCCAATAGGTGTGCTTGTGTCATTGGATGATCAATTAGGTCATTTTCATCCTCCCTAGGCTTATTCTTGTCCAATTAGGGTTTTTAACCAATCTTGTTCATCCAATAACTTTGTTTGTGTCATTGAGTTAATATTTAGGTCATTTTCGTCCTCCCTAGGCATATTCTTGTCCAATTAGGGTTTTTAACCAATCTTGTGCATCCAATAGGTGTGTTTGTGTCATTGGATGATCAATTAGGTCATTTTCGTCCTCCCTAGGCTTATTCTTGTCCAATTAGGGTTTTTAACCAATCTTGTGCATCCAATAAGTTCATTTGTGTCATTGGATTAACATTTAGGTCATTTTCGTCCTCCCTAGGCATATTCTTGTCCAATTAGGGTTTTTAACCAATCTTGTGCTTCCAATAGGTGTGTTTGTGTC
The DNA here is from genome assembly GCA_037974775.1 of Cicer pinnatifidum. NCBI lineage: Eukaryota > Viridiplantae > Streptophyta > Magnoliopsida > Fabales > Fabaceae > Cicer > Cicer pinnatifidum. The sequence continues at coordinate 17,256 of JBBPBR010001181.1, read as the reverse complement.
ATTGGATGATCAATTAGGTCATTTGCGTCCTCCCTAGGGTTATTCTTGTCCAATTAGGGTTTTTAACCAATCTTGTGCATCCAATAAGTTTGTTAGTGTCATTGAATTAATATTTAGGTCATTTTCGTCCTCCCTAGGCATATTCTTGTCCAATTAGGGTTTTTAACCAATCTTGTGCATCCAATAGGTGTGTTTGTGTCATTGCATGATCAATTAGGTCATTTTCGTCCTCCCTATGCTTATTCTTGTCCAATTAGGGTTTTTAACCAATCTTGTGCATCCAATAAGTTCATTTGTGTCATTGGATGATCAATTAGGTCATTTTCGTCCTCCCAAGGCTTATTCTTGTCCAATTAGGGTTTTTAACCAATCTTGTGCATCCAATAAGTGTGTTTGTGTCATTGGATGATCAATTAGGTCATTTTCGTCCTTCCTAGGCATATTCTTGTCGAATTAGGGTTTTTAACCAGTCTTGTGCATCCAATAGGTGTGTTTGTGTCATTGGATGATCAATTAGGTCATTTTCGTCCTCCCAAGGCTTATTCTTGTCCAATTACAGTTTTTAACCAATCTGGTGCATCCAATAAGTTCATTTGTGTCATTAGATTAACATTTAGGTCATTTTCGTCCTCCCTAGGCATATTCTTGTCCAATTAGGGTTTTTAACCAATCTTGTGCATCCAATAGGTGTGTTTGTGTCATTGGATGATCAATTAGGTCATTTTCGTCCTCCCTAGGCTTATTCTTGTCCAATTAGGGTTTTTAACCAATCTTGTGCATCCAATAAGTTTATTTGTGTCATTGGATGATCAATTAGGTCATTTTCGTCCTCCTTAGGCTTATTCTTGTCCAATTAGGGTTTTTAACCAATCTTGTGCATCCAATAAGTTGAGTTGTGTCATTGGATTCACATTTAGGTCATTTTCGTCCTCCCTAGGCTTATTCTTGTCCAATTAGGGTTTTTAACCAATCTTGTGCATCCAATAGGTGTGTTTGTGTCATTGGATGATCAATTAGGTCATTTTCGTCCTCCTTAGGCTTATTCTTGTCCAATTAGGGTTTTTAACCAATCCTGTACATCCAATAAGTTCATTTGTCTCATTGGATTAACATTTAGGTCATTTTCGTCCTCCCTAGGCATATTCTTGTCCAATTAGGGTTTTTAACCAATCTTGTGCATCCAATAGGTGTGTTTGTGTCATTGGATGATCAATTAGGTCATTTTCGTCCTCCCTAGGCTTATTCTTGTCCAATTAGGGTTTTTAACCCATCTTGTGCATCCAATAAGTTGAGTTGTGTCATTGGATTAACATTTAGGTCATTTTCGTTCTCCCTAGGCTTATTATTGTCCAATTAGGGTTTTTAACCAATCTTGTGCATCCAATAAGTTCATTTGTGTTATTGGATTAACATTTAGGTCATATTCGTCCTCCCTAGGCATATTCTTGTCCAATTAGGGTTTTTAACCAATCTTGTGCATCCAATAGGTGTGTTTGTGTCATTGGATGATCAATTAGGTCATTTTCGTCCTCCCTAGGCTTATTCTTGTCCAATTAGGGTTTTTAACCAATCTTGTGCATCCAATAAGTTCATTAGTGTCATTGGATGATCACTTAGGTCATTTTCGTCCTTCCTCGGCATGTTCTTGTCCAAGTAGGGTTTTTAACCAATCTTGTGCATCCAATAGGTGTGTTTGTGTCATTGGATAATCAATTAGGTCATTTTCGTCCTCCCTAGGCTTATTCTTGTCCAATTAGGGTTTTTAACCAATCTTGTGCACCCAATAACTTTGTTTGTGTCATTGAATTAATATTTAGGTCATTTTCGTCCTCCCTAGGTATATCCTTGTCCAATTAGGGTTTTTAACCAATCTTGAGCATCCAATAGGTGTGTTTGTGTCATTGGATGATCAATTAGGTCATTTTCGTCCTCACTAGGCTTATTCTTGTCCAATTAGGGTTTTTAACCAATCTTGTGCATCCAATAGGTGTGTTTGTGTCATTGGATGATCACTTAGGTCATTTTCGTTCTCCCTAGGCTTATTCTTGTCCAATTAGGGTTTTTAACCAATCTTGTGCATCCAATAAGTTCATTTGTGTTATTGGATTAACATTTAGGTCATATTCGTCCTCCCTAGGCATATTCTTGTCCAATTAGGGTTTTTAACCAATCTTGTGCATCCAATAGGTGTGTTTGTGTCATTGGATGATCAATTAGGTCATTTTCGTCCTCCCTAGGCATATTCTTGTCCAGTTAGGGTTTTTAACCAATCTTGTGCATCCAATAGGCGTGTTTGTGTCATTGGATGATCAATTAGGTCATTTTCTTCCTCCCCAGGCTTATTCTTGTCCAATTAGAGTTTTTAACCAATCTTGTGCATCCAATAGGTGTGTTTGTGTCATTGGATGATCAATTAGGTCATTTTCGTCCTCCCTAGGCTTATTCTTGTCCAATTAGGGTTTTTAACCAATCTTGTGCATCCAATAACTTTGTTTGTGTCATTGAATTAATTTTTAGGTCATTTTCCTCCTCCCTAGGCATATTCTTGTCCAATTAGGGTTTTTAACCAATCTTGTGCATCCAATAGGTGTGTTTGTGTCATTGGATGATCAATTAGGTCATTTTCGTCCTCCCTAGGCTTATTCTTGTCCAATTAGTGTTTTTAACCAATCTTGTGCATCCAATAAGTTCATTTGTGTCATTGGATTAACAGTTAGGTCATTTTCGTCCTCCCTAGGCATATTCTTGTCCAATTAGGGTTTTTAACCAATCTTGTGCATCCAATAGGTGTGTTTGTGTCATTGGATGATCAATTAGGTCATTTTCGTCCTCCCTAGGCTTATTCTTGTCCAATTAGGGTTTTTAACCAATCTTGTGCATCCAATAACTTTGTTTGTGTCATTGGATGAACATTTAGGTCATTTTCGTCCTCCCTAGGCATATTCTTGTCCAATTAGGGTTTTTAACCAATCTTGTGCATCCAATAGGTGTGTTTGTGTCATTGGATGATCAATTAGGTCATTTTCGTCCTCCCTAGGCTTATTCTTGTCCAATTAGGGTTTTTAACCAGTTTTGTGCATCCAATAGGTGTGTTTGTGTCATTGGATGATCAATTAGGTCATTTTCGTCCTCCCTAGGCTTATTCTTGTCCAATTAGGGTTTTTAACCAATCTTGTGCATCCGATAAGTTTGTTTGTGTCATTGAATTAATATTTAGGTCATTTTCGTCCTCCCTAGGCATATTCTTGTCCAATTTGGGTTTTTAAGCAATCTTGGGCATCCAATAGGTGTGTTTGTGTCATTGGATGATCAATTAGGTCATTTTCGTCCTCCCTAGGCATATTCTTGTCCAATTAGGGTTTTTAACCAATCTTGTGCATCCAATAGGTGTGTTTGTGTCATTGGATGATCAATTAGGTCATTTTCGTCCTCCCTAGGCTTATTCTTGTCCAATTAGGGTTTTTAACCAATCTTGTGCATCCGATAAATTTGTTTGTGTCATTGAATTAATATTTAGGTCATTTTCGTCCTCCCTAGGCATATTCTTGTCCAATTAGGGTTTTTAACCAATCTTGTGCATCTAATAAGTTCATTTGTGTTATTGGATTAACATTTAGGTCATATTCGTCCTTCTAGGCATATTCTTGTCCAATTAGGGTTTTTAACCAATCTTGTGCTTCCAATAGGTGTGTTTGTGTCATTGTATGATCAATTAGGTCATTTCCGTCCTCCCTAGGCATATTCTTGTCCAATTAGGGTTTTTAACCAATCTTGTGCATCCAATAGGTGTGTTTGTGTCATTGGATAATCAATTAGGTCATTTTCGTCCTCCCTAGGCTTATTCTTGTCCAATTAGGGTTTTTAACCAATCTTGTGCACCCAATAACTTTGTTTGTGTCATTGAATTAATATTTAGGTCATTTTCGTCCTCCCTAGGCATATCCTTGTCCAATTAGGGTTTTTAACCAATCTTGAGCATCCAATAGGTGTGTTTGTGTCATTGGATGATCAATTAGGTCATTTTCGTCCTCCCTAGGCATATTCTTGTCCAATTAGGGTTTTTAACCAATCTTGTGCATCCAATAGGTGTGTTTGTGTCATTGGATGATCAATTAGGTCATTTTCGTCCTCCCTAGGCTTATTCTTGTCCAATTAGGGTTTTTAACCAATCTTGTCCATCCAATAAGTTCATTAGTGTCATTGGATGATCACTTAGGTCATTTTCGTCCTTCCTCGGCATGTTCTTGTCCAAGTAGGGTTTTTAACCAATCTTGTGCATCCAATAGGTGTGTTTGTGTCATTGGATGATCAATTAGGTCATTTCCGTCCTCCCTAGGCTTATTCTTGTCCAATTAGGGTTTTTAACCAATCTTGTGCACCCAATAACTTTGTTTGTGTCATTGAATTAATATTTAGGTCATTTTCGTCCTCCCTAGGCATATCCTTGTCCAATTAGGGTTTTTAACCAATCTTGAGCATCCAATAGGTGTGTTTGTGTCATTGGATGATCAATTAGGTCATTTTCGTTCCCCCTAGGCTTATTCTTGTCCAATTAGGGTTTTTAACCAATCTTGTGCATCCAATAAGTTCATTTGTGTTATTGGATTAAGATTTAGGTCATATTCGTCCTCCCTAGGCATATTCTTGTCCAATTAGGGTTTTTAACCCATCTTGTGCATCCAATAGGTGTGTTTGTGTCATTGGATGATCAATTAGGTCATTTTCGTCCTCCCTAGGCTTATTCTTGTCCAATTAGGGTTTTTAACCAATCTTGTGCATCCAATAAGTTCATTAGTGTCATTGGATGATCAATTAGGTCATTTTTGTCCTCCCTATGCATTTTCTTGTCCTACTAGGGTTTTTAACCAATCTTGTGCATCCAATAGGTGTGTTTGTGTCATTGGATGATCAATTAGGTCATTTTCGTCCTCCCTAGGCTTATTCTTGTCCAATTAGGGTTTTTAACCAATCTTGTGCATCCAATAAGTGTGTTTGTGTCATTGAATTAACATTTAGGTCATTTTCGTCCTCCCTAGGCATATTCTTGTCCAATTAGGGTTTTTAACCAATCTTGTGCATCCAATAGGTGTGTTTGTGTCATTGGATGATCAATTAGGTCATTTTCGTCCTCCCTAGGCTTATTCTTGTCCAATTAGCGTTTTTAACCAATGTTGTGCATCTAATAAGTTTGTTTTTGTCATCGAATTAACATTTAGGTCATATTCGTCCTCCCTAGGCATATTCTTGTTTAATTAGGGTTTTTAACCAATCTTGTGCATCCAATAGGTGTGTTTGTGTCATTGGATGATCAATTAGGTCATTTTCGTCCTCCCTAGCCTTATTCTTGTCCAATTAGGGTTTTTAACCAATCTTGTGCATCCAATAGGTGTGTTTGTGTCATTGGATTAACATTTAGGTCATTTTCGTCCTCCCTAGGCTTATTCTTGTCCAATTAGGGTTTTTAACCAATCTTGTGCATCTAATAAGTTGAGTTGTGTCATTGGATTAACATTTAGGTCATTTTCGTCCTCCCTAGGCTTATTCTTGTCCAATTAGGGTTTTTAACCAATCTTGTGCATCCAATAACTTTGTTTGTGTCATTGAATTAATATTTAGGTCATTTTCGTCCTCCCTAGGCATATTCTTGTCCAATTAGGGTTTTTAACCAATCTTGTGCATCCAAGACGTTCATTTGTGTCATTGGATGATCAATTAGGTCATTTTCGTCCTCCCTAGGCATATTCTTGTCCAATTAGGGTTTTTAACCAATCTTGTGCATCCAATAGGTGTGTTTGTGTCATTGGATGATCAATTAGGTCATTTTCGTCCTCCCTAGGCTTATTCTTGTCCAATTAGGGTTTTTAACCAATCTTGTGCATCCAATACGTTCATTTGTGTCATTGGATTAACATTTTGGTCATTTTCGTCCTCCCTAGGCATATTCTTGCTCATTTAGAGTTTTAGACCAATCTTGTGCATCCAATAGGTGTGTTTGTGTCATTGGATGATCAATTAGGTAATTTTCGTCCTCCCAAAGCTTATTCTTGTCCAATTAGGGTTTTTAACTAATCTTGTGCATCCAATAAGTTCATTTGTGTCATTGGATGATCAATTAGGTCATTTTCGTCCTCCCTAGGCATATTCTTGTCCAATTAGGGTTTTTAACCAATCTTGTGCATCCAATAGGTGTGTTTGTGTCATTGGATGATCAATTAGGTCATTTTCGTCCTCCCTAGGCTTATTCTTGTCCAATTAGGGTTTTTAACCAATGTTGTGCTTCCAACAGGTGTATTTGTGTCATTGGATGATCAATTAGGTCATTCTCGTCCTCCCTAGGCTTATTAATGTCCAATTAGGGTTTTTAACCAATCTTGTGCATCCAATGAGTTTGTTTGTGTCACTGAATTAATATTTAGATCATTTTCGTCCTCCCTAGGCATATTCTTGTCCAATTAGGGTTCTTAACCAATCTTGTGCATCCAATAGGTGTGTTTGTGTCATTGGATGATCAATTAGGTCATTTTCGTCCTCCCTAGGCATATTCTTGTCCAATTAGGGTTTTTAACCAATCTTGTGCATCCAATAGGTGTGTTTGTGTCATTGGATGATCAATTAGGTCATTTTCGTCCTCCCTAGACATATTCTTGTCCAATTAGGGTTTTTAACCAATCTTGTGCATCCAATAGGTGTGTTTGTGTCATTTGATGATCAATTAGGTCATTTTCGTCCTCCCTAGGCTTATTCTTGTCCAATTAGGGTTTTTAACCAATCTTGTGCATCCAATAAGTTCATTTGTGTTATTGGATTAACATTTAGGTCATATTCGTCCTCCCTAGTCATATTCTTGTCCAATTTGGGTTTTTAACCAATCTTGTGCATCCAATAGGTGTGTTTGTGTCATTGGATGATCAATTAGGTCATTTTCGTCCTCCCTAGGCATATTCTTGTCCAATTAGGGTTTTTAACCAATCTTGTGCATCCAATAGGTGTGTTTGTGTCATTGGATGATCACTTAGGTCATTTTCGTCCTCCCTAGGTAGGTTCTTGTCCAACTAGGGTTTTTAACCAATCTTGTGCATCCAATAGGTGTGTTTGTGTCATAGGATGATCAATTAGGTCATTTTTTGTCCTCCGTAGGCTTATTCTTGTCCAATTAGGGTTTTTAACCAATCTTGTGCATCCAATAAGTTCATTTGTGTTATTGGATTAACATTTAGGTCATATTCGTCCTCCCTAGTCATATTCTTGTCCAATTAGGGTTTTTAACCAATCTTGTGCATCCAATAGGTGTGTTTGTGTCATTGGATGATCAATTAGGTCATTTTCGTCCTCCCTAGGCTTATTCTTGTCCAATTAGGGTTTTTAACCAATCTTGTGCATCCAATAAGTTCATTTGTGTCATTGGATTAACATTTAGGTCATATCCGTCCTCCCTAGGCATATTCTTGTTCAATTAGGGTTTTTAACCAATCTTGTGCATCCAATAAGTTCATTTGTGTTATTGGATTAACATTAAGGTCATATTCGTCCTCCTTAGGCATATTCTTGTCCAATTAGGGTTTTTAACCAATCTTGTGCATCCAATAACTTTGTTTGTGTCATTGAATTAATATTTAGGTCATTTTCGTCCTCCCTAGGCATATTCTTGTCCAATTAGGGTTTTTAACCAATCTTGTGCATCCAATAGGTGTGTTTGTGTCATTGGATGATCAATTAGGTCATTTTCGTCCTCCCTAGGCTTATTCTTGTCCAATTAGGGTTTTTAACCAATCTTGTTCATCCAATAGGTGTGTTTGTGTCAATGGATGATCAATTAGGTCGTTTTCGTCGTCCCTAGGCTTATTCATGTCCAATTAGGGTTTTTAACCAATCTTGTGCATCCAATAGGTGTGTTTGTGTCATTGGATGATCAATTAGGTCATTTTCGTCCTACCTAGACTTATTCTTGTCAAATTAGGGTTTTTAATCAATCTTGTGCATCCAATAACTTTGTTTGTGTCATTGAATTAATATTTAGGTCATTTTCGTCCTCCCTAGGCATATTCTTGTCCAATTAGGGTTTTTAACCAATCTTGTGCATCCAATAGGTGTGTTTGTGTCATTGGATGATCAATTAGGTCATTTTCGTCCTCCCTAGGCTTATTCTTGTCCAATTAGGGTTTTTAACCAATCTTGTGCATCCAATAGGTGTGTTTGTGTTATTGGATGATCAATAAGGTCATTTTCGTCCTCCCTAGGCATATTCTTGTCCAATTAGGGTTTTTAACCAATCTTGTGCATCCAATAGGTGTGTTTGTGTCATTGGATGATCAATTAGGTCATTTTCGTCCTCCCTAGGCTTATTCTTGTCCAATTAGGGTTTTTAACCGATCTTGTGCATCCGATAAGTTTGTTTGTGTCATTGAATTAATATTTAGGTCATTTTCGTCCTCCCTAGGCATATTCTTGTCCAATTAGGGTTTTTAACCAATCTTGTGCATCCAATAGGTGTGTTTGTGTCATTGGATGATCAATTAGGTCATTTTCGTCCTCCCTAGGCTTATTCTTGTCCAATTAGGATTTTTAACCAATCTTGTGCATACGATAAGTTTGTTTGCGTCATTGAATTAATATTTAGGTCATTTTCGTCCTCCCTAGGCATATTCTTGTCCAATTAGGGTTTTTAACCAATCTTGTGCATCCAATAGGTGTGTTTGTGTCATTGGATGATCAATTAGGTCATTTTCGTCCTCCCTAGGCTTATTCTTGTCCAATTAGGGTTTTTAATCAATCTTGTGCATCCAATAACTTGAGTTGTGTCATTGGATTAACATTTAGGTCATTTTCGTCCTACCTAGGCTTATTCTTGTCCAATTAGGGTTTTTAACCAATCTTGTGCATCCAATAAGTTGAGTTGTGTCATTGGATTAACATTTAGGTCATTTTCGTCCTCCCTAGGCATATTCTTGTCCAATTAGGGTTTTTAACCAATCTTGTGCATCCAATAAGTTCATTTGTGTCATCGGATGATCAATTAGGTCATTTTCGTCCTCCCTAGGCTTATTCTTGTCCAATTAGGGTTTTTAACCAATCTTGTGCATCCAATAAGTTCATTTGTGTCATTGGATTAACATTTAGGTCATATCCGTCCTCCCTAGGCATATTCTTGTCCAATTAGGGTTTTTAATAAATCTTGTGCATCCAATAGGTGTGTTTGTGTCATTGGATGATCAATTAGGTCATTTTCGTTCTCCCTAGGCTTATTCTTGTCCAATTAGGGTTTTTAACCAATCTTGTGCATCCAATAAGTTCATTTGTGTTATTGGATTAACATTTAGGTCATATTCGTCCTCCCTAGCCATATTCATGTCCAATTAGGGTTTTTAACCAATCTTGTGCATCCAATAAGTGTGTTTGTGTCATTGGATGATCAATTAGGTCATTTTCGTCCTCCCTAGGCATATTCTTGTCCAATTAGTGTTTTTAACCAATCTTGTGCATCCAATAGGTGTGTTTGTGTCCTTGGATGATCAATTAGGTCATTTTCGTCCTCCCTAGGCTTATTCTTGTCCAATTAGGGTTTTTAACCAATCTTGTGCATCCAATAAGTTCATTAGTGTCATTGGATGATCACTTAGGTCATTTTCGTCCTCCCTAGGCAGGTTCTTGTCCAACTAGGGTTTTTAACCAATCTTGTGCATCCAATAGGTGTGTTTGTGTCATTGGATGATCAATTAGGTCATTTTCGTTCTCCCTAGGCTTATTCTTGTCCAATTAGGGTTTTTAACCAATCTTGTGCATCCAATAGGTGTGTTTGTGTCATTGGATGATCAATTAGGTCATTTTCGTCCTCCCTAGGCTTATTCTTGTCTAGTTAGGGTTTTTAACCAATCTTGTGCATCCAATAGGTGTGTTTGTGTCATTGGATGATCAATTAGGTCATTTTCGTCCTCCCTAGGCTTATTCTTGTCCAATTAGGGTTTTTAACCAATCTTGTGCATCCAATAGGTGTGTTTGTGTCAGTTGATGATCAATTAGGTTATTTTCGTCCTCCCTAGGCTTATTCTTGTCCAATTAGGGTTTTTAACCAATCTTGTGCATCTAATAGGTGTGTTTGTGTCATTGGATGATCAATTAGGTCATTTTCGTCCTCCCTAGGCTTATTCTTGTCCAATTAGGGTTTTTAACCAATCTTGTGCATCCAATAACTTTGTTTGTGTCATTGAATTAATATTTAGGTCATTTTCGTCCTCCCTAGGCATATTCTTGTCCAATTAGGGTTTTTAACCAATCTTGTGCATCCAATAGGTGTGTTTGTGTCTTTGGATGATCAATTAGGTCATTTACGTCCTCCCTAGACTTATTCTTGTCCAATTAGGGTTTTTAACCAATCTTGTGCATCCAATAACTTTGTTTGTGTCATTGAATTAATATTTAGGTCATTTTCGTCCTCCCTAGGCATATTCTTGTCCAATTAGGGTTTTTAACCAATCTTGTGCATCCAATAGGTGTGTTTGTGTCATTGGATGATCAATTAGGTCATTTACGTCCTCCCTAGGCTTATTCTTGTCCAATTAGGGTTTTTAACCAATCTTGTGCATCCAATAACTTTGTTTATGTCATTGAATTAATATTTAGGTCATTTTCGTCCTCCCTAGGCATATTCTTGTCCAATTAGGGTTTTTAACCAATCTTGTGCATCCAATAGGTGTGTTTGTGTCATTGGATGATCAATTAGGTCATTTTCGTCCTCCCTAGGCTTATTCTTGTCCAATTAGGGTTTTTAACCAATCTTGTGCATCTAATAGGTGTGTTTGTGTCATTGGATGATCAATTAGGTCATTTTCGTCCTCCCAAAGCTTATTCTTGTCCAATTAGGGTTTTTAACCAATGTTGTGCATCCGATAAGTTTGTTTGTGTCATTGAATTAATATTTAGGTCATTTTCGTCCTCCCTAGGCATATTCTTGTCCAATTAGGGTTTTTAACCAATCTTGTGCATCCAATAGGTGTGTTTGTGTCATTGGATGATCAATTAGGTCATTTTCGTCCTCCCTAGGCTTATTCTTGTCCAATTAGGATTTTTAACCAATCTTGTGCATACGATAAGTTTGTTTGCGTCATTGAATTAATATTTAGGTCATTTTCGTCCTCCCTAGGCATATTCTTGTCCAATTAGGGTTTTTAACCAATCTTGTGCATCCAATAGGTGTGTTTGTGTCATTGGATGATCAATTAGGTCATTTTCGTCCTCCCTAGGCTTATTCTTGTCCAATTAGGGTTTTTAATCAATCTTGTGCATCCAATAACTTGAGTTGTGTCATTGGATTAACATTTAGGTCATTTTCGTCCTACCTAGGCTTATTCTTGTCCAATTAGGGTTTTTAACCAATCTTGTGCATCCAATAAGTTGAGTTGTGTCATTGGATTAACATTTAGGTCATTTTCGTCCTCCCTAGGCATATTCTTGTCCAATTAGGGTTTTTAACCAATCTTGTGCATCCAATAAGTTCATTTGTGTCATCGGATGATCAATTAGGTCATTTTCGTCCTCCCTAGGCTTATTCTTGTCCAATTAGGGTTTTTAACCAATCTTGTGCATCCAATAAGTTCATTTGTGTCATTGGATTAACATTTAGGTCATATCCGTCCTCCCTAGGCATATTCTTGTCCAATTAGGGTTTTTAATAAATCTTGTGCATCCAATAGGTGTGTTTGTGTCATTGGATGATCAATTAGGTCATTTTCGTTCTCCCTAGGCTTATTCTTGTCTAATTAGGGTTTTTAACCAATCTTGTGCATCCAATAAGTTCATTTGTGTTATTGGATTAACATTTAGGTCATATTCGTCCTCCCTAGGCATATTCTTGTCCAATTAGCGTTTTTAACCAATCTTGTGCATCCAATAGGTGTGTTTGTGTCATTGGATGATCAATTAGGTCATTTTTGTCCTCCCTAGGCTTATTCTTGTCCAATTAGGGTTTTTAACCAATCTTGTGCATATCAATTAGGTCATTTTCGTCCCCCCTAGGCTTATTCTTGTCCAATTAGGGTTTTTAACCAATCTTGTGCATCCAATAAGTTCAATAGTGTCATTGGATGATCACTTAGGTTATTTTCGTCCTCCATATGCTGTTGTTGTCCAACTATGGTTTTTAACCAATCTTGTGCTTCCATTTGTGTCATTGGATGATCAATTAGGTCATTTTCGTTCTCCCTAGGCTTATTCTTGTCCAATTAGGGTTTTTGACCAATCTTGTGCATCCAATAAGTTCATTTGTGTTATTGGATTAACATTAAGGTCATATTCGTCCTCCCTAGGCATATTCTTTTCCAATTAGGGTTTTTAACCAATCTTGTGCATCCAATAGGTGTGTTTGTGTCATTGGATGATCAATTAGGTCATTTTCGTCCTCCCTAGGCATATTCTTGTCCAATTAGGGTTTTTAACCAATCTTGTGCATCCAATAGGTGTGTTTGTGTCATTGGATGATCAATTAGGTCATTTTCGTCCTCCCTAGGCTTATTCTTGTCCAATTAGGGTTTTTAACCAATCTTGTGCATCCAATAGGTATGTTTGTGTCATTGGATAATCAATTAGGTCATTTTCGTCCTCCATAGGCTTATTCTTGTCCAATTAGGGTTTTTAACCAATCTTGTGCATCCAATAAGTTGAGTTGTGTCATTGGATTAACATTTAGGTCATTTTCGTCCTCCCTAGGCTTATTCTTGTCCAATTAGGGTTTTTAACCAATCTTGTGCATCCAATGGGTGTGTTTGTGTCATTGGATGATCAATTAGGTCATTTTCGTCCTCCATAGGCTTATTCTTGTCCAATTAGGGTTTTTAACCAATCTTGTGCATCCAATAAGTTGAGTTGTGTCATTGGATTAACATTTAGGTCATTTTCGTACTCCCTAGGCTTATTCTTGTCCAATTAGGGTTTTTAACCAATCTTGTGCATCCAATAAGTTCATTTGTGTCATTGGATTAACATTTAGGTCATTTTCGTCCTACCTAGGCATATTCTTGTCCAATTAGAGTTTTAGACCAATCTTGTGCATCCAATAGGTGTGTTTGTGTCATTGGATGATCAATTAGGTCATTTTCGTCCTCCCTAGGCTTATTCTTGTCCAATTAGGATTTTTTTTAACCAATCTTGGGCATCCGATAAGTTTGTTTGTGTCATTAAATTAATATTTAGGTCATTTTCGTCCTCCCTAGGCATATTCTTGTCCAATTAGGGTTTTTAACCAATCTTGTGCATCCAATAGGTGTGTTTGTGTCATTGGATGATCAATTAGGTCATTTTCGTCCTCCCTAGGCTTATTCTTGTCCAATTAGGGTTTTTAACCAATCTTGTGCATCCAATAGGTGTGTTTGTGTCATTGGATGATCAATTAGGTCATTTTCGTCCTCCCTAGGCTTATTCTTGTCCAATTAGGGTTTTTAACCAATCTTGTGCATCCAATAAGTTGAGTTGTGTCATTCGATTAACATTTAGGTCATTTTCGTCCTCCGTAGGCTTATTCTTGTCCAATTAGGGTTTTTAACCAATCTTGTGCATCCAATAGGTGTGTTTGTGTCATTGGATGACCAATTAGGTCATTTTCGTCCTCCCTAGGCTTATTCTTGTCCAATTAGGGTTTTTAACAATTCTTGTGCATCCAATAGGTGTGTTTGTGGCAATGGATGATCAATTAGGTCATTTTCGTCCTCCCTAGGCATATTCTTGTCCAATTAGGGTTTTTAACCAATCTTGTGCATCCAATAGGTGTGTTTGTGTCATTGGATGATCAATTAGGTCATTTTCGTCCTCCCTAGGCTTATTCTTGTCCAATTAGGGTTTTTAACCAATCTTGTGCATCCAATAGGTGTGTTTGTGTCATTGGATGATCAATTGGGTCATTTTCTTCCTCCCTAGGAATATTTTTATCCAATTAGGGTTTTTAACAAATCTTGTGCATCCAATAGGTTTGTTTGTTTCATTGAATTAATATTTAGGTCATTTTTGTCCTCTCTAGGCATATTCTTGTCCAATTAGGGTTTTTAACCAATCTTGTGCATCCAATAAGTTTGTTTGTGTCAATGAATTAATATTTAGGTCATTTTTGTCCTCCCTAGGCATATTCTTGTCCAATTAGGGTTTTTAACCAATCTTGTGCATCCAATAGGTGTGTTTGTGTCATTGGATGATCAATTAGGTCATTTTCGTCCTCCCTAGGCTTATTCTTGTCCAATTAGGGTTTTAACCAATCATGAGCATCCAATAGGTGTGTTTGTGTCATTGGATGATCAATTAGGTCATTTTCGTCCTCCCTAGGCTTATTCTTGTCCAATTAGGGTTTTTAACCTATCTTGTGCATCCAACAAGTTTGTTTATGTCATTGAATTAATATTTAGGTCATTTTCGTCCTCCCTAGGCATATTCTTGTCCAATTAGGGTTTTTAACCAATCTTGTGCATCCAATAGGTGTGTTTGTGTCATTGGATGATCAATTAGGTCATTTTCGTCCTCCCTAGGCTTATTCTTGTCCAATTAGGGTTTTTAACCAATCTTGTGCATCCAATAACTTTGTTTGTGTCGTTGAATTAATATTTAGGTCATTTTCGTCCTCCCTAGGCTTATTCTTGTCCAATTAAGGTTTTTAACCAATCTTGAGCATCCAATAACTTTGTTTGTGTCATTGAATTAATATTTAGGTCATTTTCGTCCTCCCTAGGCATATTCTTGTCCAATTAGGGTTTTTAACCAATCTTGTGCATCCAATAGGTGTGTTTGTGTCATTGGATATTCAATTAGGTCATTTTCGTCCTCCCTAGGCATATTCTTATCCAATTAGGGTTTTTAACCTATCTTGTGCATCCAATAGGTGTGTTTGTGTCATTGGATGATATATTAGGTCATTTTCGTCTTTTCTATGCTTATTCTTGTCCAATTAGGGTTTTTAACCAATCTTGTGCATCGAATAAGTTCATTTGTGTCATTGGATTAACATTTAGGTCATTTTCGTCCTCCCTAGGCTTACTCTTGTCCAATTAGGGTTTTTAACCAATGTTGTGCATCGAATAAGTTCATTTGTGTCATTGGATTAACATTTAGGTCATTTTCGTCCTCCCTAGGCATATTCTTGTCCAATTAGGGTTTTTAACCAATCTTGTGCATCCAATAGGTGTGTTTGTGTCATTGGATGATCAATTAGGTCATTTTCGTCCTCCCTAGGCTTATTCTTGTCCAATTAGGGTTTTTAACCAATCTTGTGCATCCAATAACTTTGTTTGTGTCATTGAATTAATATTTAGGTCATTTTCGTCCTCCCTAGGCATATTCTTGTCCAATTAGGGTTTTTAACCAATCTTGTGCATCCAATAGGTGTGTTTGTGTCATTGGATGATCAATTAGGTCATTTTCGTTCCCCCTAGGCTTATTCTTGTCCAATTAGGGTTTTTCACCAATCTTGTGCATCCAATAACTTTGTTTGTGTCATTGAATTAATATTTAGGTCATTTTCGTCCTCCCTAGGCATATTCTTGTCCAATTAGGGTTTTTAACCAATCTTGTGCATCCAATAGGTGTGTTTGTGTCATTGGATGATCAATTAGGTCATTTTCGTCCTCCCTAGGCTTATTCTTGTCCAATTAGGGTTTTTAACCAATCTTGTGCATCCAATAACTTTGTTTGTGTCATTGAATTAATATTTAGGTCATTTTCGTCCTCCCTAGGCATATTCTTGTCCAATTAGGGTTTTTAACCAATCTTGTGCATCCAATAGGTGTGTTTGTGTCATTGGATGATCAATTAGGTCATTTTCGTCCTCCCTAGGCTTATTCTTGTCCAATTAGGGTTTTTAACCAATCTTGTTCATCCAATAGGTGTGTTTGTGTCAATGGATGATCAATTAGGTCGTTTTCGTCGTCCCTAGGCTTATTCATGTCCAATTAGGGTTTTTAACCAATCTTGTGCATCCAATAGGTGTGTTTGTGTCATTGGATGATCAATTAGGTCATTTTCGTCCTACCTAGACTTATTCTTGTCAAATTAGGGTTTTTAATCAATCTTGTGCATCCAATAACTTTGTTTGTGTCATTGAATTAATATTTAGGTCATTTTCGTCCTCCCTAGGCATATTCTTGTCCAATTAGGGTTTTTAACCAATCTTGTGCATCCAATAGGTGTGTTTGTGTCATTGGATGATCAATTAGGTCATTTTCGTCCTCCCTAGGCTTATTCTTGTCCAATTAGGGTTTTTAACCAATCTTGTGCATCCGATAAGTTTATTTGTGTCATTGAATTAATATTTAGGTCATTTTTGTCCTCCCTAGGCATATTCTTGTCCAATTAGGGTTTTTAACCAATCTTGTGCATCCAATAGGTGTGTTTGTGTCATTGGATGATCAATTAGGTCATTTTCGTCCTCCCTAGGCATATTCTTGTCCAATTAGGGTTTTTAACCAATCTTGTGCATCCAATAGGTGTGTTTGTGTCATTGGATGATCAATTAGGTCATTTTCGTGCTCCCTAGGCTTATTCTTGCCCAATTAAGGTTTTTAACCAATCTTGTGCATCCAATAAGTTGAGTTGTGTCATTGGATTAGCATTTAGGTCATTTTCGTCCTCCCTAGGCTTATTCTTGTCCAATTAGGGTTTTTAACCAATCTTGTGCATCCAATAAGTTCATTTGTGTCATTGGATTAACATTTAGGTCATTTTCGTCCTCCCTAGGCATATTCTTGTCCAATTAGGGATTTTAACTAATCTTGTGCATCCAATAAGTTCATTTGTGTCATTGGATGATCAATTAGGTCATTTTCGTCCTCCCTAAGCTTATTCTTGTCCAATTAGTGTTTTTTAACCAATCTTGTGCATCCAATAAGTTCATTTGTGTCATTGGATTAACATTTAGGTCATTTTCGTCCTCCCTAGGCTTATTCTTGTCCAATTAGCGTTTTTAACTAATCTTGTGCATCCAATAGGTGTGTTTGTGTCATTGGATGATCAATTAGGTCATTTTCGTCCTCCCTAGGCATATTCTTGTCCAATTAGGGTTTTTAACCAATCTTGTGCATCCAATAGGTGTGTTTGTGTCATTGGATGATCAATTAGGTCATTTTCGTGCTCCCTAGGCTTATTCTTGCCCAAGTAAGGTTTTTAACCAATCTTGTGCATCCAATAAGTTGAGTTGTGTCATTGGATTAGCATTTAGGTCATTTTCGTCCTCCCTAGGCTTATTCTTGTCCAATTAGGGTTTTTAACCAATCTTGTGCATCCAATAAGTTC
>JBBPBR010001180.1:118515-256008 GCA_037974775.1 Cicer pinnatifidum | reverse complement strand
ATTTAGGTCATTTTCGTCCTCCCTAGGCATATTCTTGTCCAATTAGGGTTTTTAACCAATCTTGTGCATCCAATAGGTTTGTTTGTGTTATTGGATGATCAATTAGGTCATTTTCGTCCTCCCTAGGCATATTCTAGTCCAATTAGGGTTTTTAACCAATCTTGTGCATCCAATAGGTGTGTTTGTGTCATTGGATGATCAATTAGGTCATTTTCGTCCTCCCTAGGCATATTCTAGTCCAATTAGTGTTTTTAACCAATCTTGTGCATCCAATAGGTGTGTTTGTGGCAATGGATGATCAATTAGGTCATTTTCGTCCTCCCTAGTCTTATTCTTGCCCAATTATGGTTTTTAACCAATCTTGTGCATCCAATAAGTTGAGTTGTGTCATTGGATTAGCATTTAGGTCATTTTCGTCCTCCCTAGGCATATTCTTGTCCAATTAGGGTTTTTAACCAATCTTGTGCATCCAATAAGTTCATTTGTGTCATTGGATGATCAATTAGGTCATTTTCGTCCTCCCTAGGCTTATTCATGTCCAATTAGGGTTTTTAACCAATCTTGTGCATCCAATAAGTTCATTTGTGTAATTGGATTAACATTTAGGTCATTTTCGTCCTCCCTAGGCTTATTCTTGTCCAATTAGGGTTTTTAACCAATCTTGTGCATCCAATAGGTGTGTTTGTGTCATTGGATGATCAATTAGGTCATTTTCGTCCTCCCTAGGCTTATTCTTGTCCAATTAGGGTTTTTAACCAATCTTGTGTATACAATACCTTTGTTTGTGTCATTGAATTAATATTTAGGTCATTTTCGTCCTACCTAGGCATATTCTTGTCCAATTAGGGTTTTTAACTAATCTTGTGCGTCCAATAAGTTCATTTGTGTCATTGGATGATAAATTAGGTCACTTTCGTCCTTCCTAGGCATATTCTTGTGCAATTAGGGTTTTTATCCAATCTTGTGCATCCAATAGGTGTGTTTGTGTCATTGGATGATCAATTAGGTTATTTTCGTCCTCCCTAGGCTTATTCTTGTCCAATTAGGGTTTTTAACCAATCTTGTGCATCCAATAGGTGTGTTTGTGTCATTGGATGATCAATTAGGTCATTTTCGTCCTCCCTAGGCATATTCTTGTCCAATTAGGGTTTTTAACCAATCTTGTGCTTCCAATAAGTGTGTTTGTGTCATTAGATGATCAATTAGGCCATTTTCGTCCTCCCTAGGCTTATTCTTATCCAATTAGGGTTTTTAACCAATCTTGTGCATCCAATAACTTTGTTTGTGTCATTGAATTAATATTTAGGTCATTTTCGTCCTCCCTAGGCATATTCTTGTCCAATTAGGGTTTTTAACCAATCTTGTGCATCCAATAGGTGTGTTTGTGTCATTAGATGATCAATTACGTCATTTTCGTCCTCCCTAGGCTTATTCTGGTCCAATTAGGGTTTTTAACCAATCTTGTGCATCCAATAAGTTCATTTGTGTCATTGGATTAACATTTAGGTCATTTTCGTCCTCCCTAGGCATATTCTTGTCCAATTAGGGTTTTTAACCAATCTTGTGCTTCCAATAGGTGTGTTTGTGTCATTGGATTAAAATTTAGGTCATTTTCGTCCTCCCTAGGCATATTCTTGTCCAATTTGGGTTTTTAACCAATCTTGTGCATCCAATAGGTGTGTTTGTGTCATTGGATGATCAATTAGGTCATTTTCGTCCTCCCTAGGCTTATACTTGTCCAATTAGGGTTTTTAACCAATCTTGTGCATCCAATAACTTTGTTTGTGTCATTGAATTAATATTTAGGTCATTTTCGTCCTCCCTAGGCATATTCTTGTCCAATTAGGGTTTTTAACCAATCTTGTGCATCCAATAGGTGTGTTTGTGTCATTGGATGATCAATTAGGTCATTTTCGTCCTCCCTAAGCTTATTCTTGTCCAATTAGGGTTTTTAACAAATCTTGTGCATCCAATAAGTTCATTTGTGTCATTGGATGATCAATTAGGTCATTTTCGTCCTCCCTAGGCTTATTCTTGTCCAATTAGGGTTTTTAACCAATCTTGTGCATCCAATAGGTGTGTTTGTGTCATTGGATGATCAATTAGGTCATTTCCGTCCTCCCTTGACTAATTCTTGTCAAATTAGGGTTTTTAACCAATCTTGTGCATCCAATAACTTTGTTTGTGTCATTGAATTAATATTTAGGTCATTTTCGTCCTCCCTAGGCATATTCTTGTCCAATTAGGGTTTTTAACCAATCTTGTGCATCCAATAGGTGTGTTTGTGTCATTGGATGATCAATTAGGTCATTTTCGTCCTCCCTAGGCATATTCTTGTCCAATTAGGGTTTTTAACCAATCTTGTGCATCCAATAGGTGTGTTTGTGGCAATGGATGATCAATTTGGTCGTTTTCGTCCTCCCTAGGCTTATTCTTGTCCAATTAGGGTTTTTAACCAATCTTGTGCATCCAACAAGTTTGTTTATGTCATTGAATTAATATTTAGGTCATTTTCGTCCTCCCTAGGCATATTCTTGTCCAATTAGGGTTTTTAACCAATCTTGTGCATCCAATAGGTGTGTTTGTGTCATTGGATGATCAATTAGGTCATTTTCGTCCTCCCTAGGCATATTTTTGTCCAATTAGGGTCTTTAACCAATCTTGTGCATCCAATAAGTTCATTTGTGTCATTGGATTAACATTTAGGTCATTTTCGTCCTCCCTAGGCATATTCTTGTCCAATTAGGGTTTTTAACCAATCTTGTGCTTCCAATAGGTGTGTTTGTGTCATTGGATGATCAATTAGGTCATTTTCGTCCTCCCTAGGCTTATTCTTGTCCAATTAGGGTTTTTAACCAATCTTGTGCATCCAACAAGTTTGTTTATGTCATTGAATTAATATTTAGGTCATTTTCGTCCTCCCTAGGCATATTCTTGTCCAATTACGGTTTTTAACCAAACTTGTGCATCCAATAGGTGTGTTTATTACATTGGATGATCAATTAGGTCATTTTCGTCCTCCCTAGGCTTATTCTTGTCCAATTAGGGTTTTTAACCAATCTTGTGCATCCAATAGGTGTGTTTGTGTCATTGGATGATCAATTAGGTCATTTTCGTCCTCCCTAGGTTTTTTCTTGTCTAATTAGGGTTTTTAACCAATCTTGTGCATCCAATAAGTTCATTTGTGTCATTGGATTAACATTTAGGTCATTTTCGTCCTCCCTAGGCATATTCTTGTCCAATTAGGGTTTTTAACCAATCTTGTGCATCCAATAGGTGTGTTTGTGTCATTGGATGATCAATTAGGTCATTTTCGTCCTCCCTAGGCATATTCTTGTCCAATTAGGGTTTTTAACCAATCTTGTGCGTCCAACAAGTTTGTTTATGTCATTGAATTAATATTCAGGTCATTTTCGTCCTCCCTAGGCATATTCTGATCCAATTAGGGTTTTTAACCAGTCTTGTGCATCCAATAGGTGTGTTTGTGGCAATGGATGATCAATTAGGTCATTTTCGTCCTCCCTAGGCTTATTCTTGTCCAATTAGGGTTTTTAACCAATCTTGTGCATCCAATAGGTGTGTTTGTGTCATTGGATGATGAATTAGGTCATTTTCGTCCTCCCTAGGCATATTCTTGTCCAATTAGGGTTTTTAACCAATCTTGTGCATCCAATAAGTTGAGTTGTGTCATTGGATTAACATTTAGGTCATTTTCGTCCTCCCTAGGCTTATTGTTGTCCAATTAGGGTTTTTAACTAATCTTGTGCATCCAATAAGTTCATTTGTGTCATTGGATTAACATTTAGGTCATTTTCGTCCTCCCTAGGCTTATTCTTGTCCAATTAGGGTTTTTAACCAATCTTGTGCATCCAATAAGTTCATTTGTGTCATTGGATTAACATTTAGGTCATTTTCGTCCTCCCTAGGCATATTCTTGTCCAATTAGGGTTTTTAACCAATCTTGTGCATCCAATAAGTTCATTTGTGTCATTGGATGAACATTAAGGTCATTTTCGTCCTCCCTAGGCTTATTCTTGTCCAATTAGGGTTTTTAACCAATCTTGTGCATCCAATAAGTTCATTTGTGTCATTGGATTAACATTTAGGTCATTTTCGTCCTCCCTAGGCATATTCTTGTCCAATTAGGGTTTTTAACCAATCTTGTGCATCCAATAAGTTGAGTTGTGTCATTGAATTAATATTTAGGTCATTTTCGTCCTCCCTAGGCATATTCTTGTCCAATTAGTGTTTTTAACCAATCTTGTGCATCCAATTGGTGTGTTTGTGGCAATGGATGATCAATTAGGTCATTTTCGTCCTCCCTAGGCTTATTCTTGTCCAATTAGGGTTTTTATACCAATCTTGTGCATCCAGTAGGTGTGTTTGTGTCATTGGATGATCAATTAGGTTATTTTCGTCCTCCCTAGGCTTATTCTTGTCCAATTAGGGTTTTTAACCAATCTTGTGCATCCAATAAGTTCATTTGTGTCATTGGATTAACATTTAGGTCATTTTCGTCCTCCCTAGGCATATTCTTGTCCAATTAGGGTTTTTAACCAATCTTGTGCATCCAATAGGTGAGTTTGTGTCATTGGATGATCAATTTAGGTCATTTTCGTCCTCCCTAGGCATATTCTTGTCCAATTAGGGTTTTTAACCAATCTTGTGCATCCAATAGGTGTGTTTGTGTCATTGGATGATCAATTAGGTCATTTTCGCCCTCCCTAGGCTTATTCTTGTCCAATTAGGGTTTGTAACCAATCTTGTGCATCCAATAAGTTCATTTGTGTCATTGGATTAACATTTAGGTCATTTTCGTCCTCCCTAGGCATATTCTTGTCCAATTAGGGTTTTTAACCAATCTTGTGCTTCCAATAGGTGTGTTTGTGTCATTGGATGATCAATTAGGTCATTTTCGTCCTCCCTAGGCTTATTCTTGTCCAATTAGGGTTATTAACCAATCTTGTGTATCCAATAACTTTGTTTGTGTCATTGAATTAATATTTAGATCATTTTCGTCCTTCCTAGGCATATTCTTGTCCAATTAGGGTTTTTAACCAATCTTGTTCATCCAATAGGTGTGTTTGTGTCATTGGATGATCAATTAGGTCATTTTCGTCCTCCCTATGCTTATTTTTGTCCAATTAGGGTTTTTAACCAATTTTGTGCATCCAATAAGTTTATTTGTGTCATTGAATAAATATTTAGGTCATTTTCGTCCTCGCTAGGCATATTCTTGTCGAATAAGGGTTTTTAACCAATCTTGTGCATCCAATAGGTGTGTTTGTGTCATTGGATGATCAATTAGGTCATTTTCGTCCTCCCTAGGCATATTCTTGTCCAATTTGGGTTTTTAACCAATCTTGTGCATCCAATAGGTCTGTTTGTGTCATTGGATGATCAATTAGGTCATTTTCGTCCTCCCTAGGCTTATTCTTGTCCAATTAGGGTTTTTAACCAATCTTGTGCATCCAATAAGTTCATTTGTGTCATTGGATTAACATTTAGGTCATTTTAGTCCTCCCTAGGCATATTCTTGTCCAATTAGGGTTTTTAACCAATCTTGTGCTTCCAATAGGTGTGTTTGTGTCATTGGATGATCCATTAGGTCATTTTCGTCCTCCCTAGGCTTATTCTTGTCCAATTACGGTTTTTAACCAATCTTGTGCATCCAATAACTTTGTTTGTGTCATTGAATTAATATTTAGGTCATTTTCGTCCTCCCTAGGCATATTCTTGTCCAATTAGGGTTTTTAACCAATCTTGTGCATCCAATAGGTGTGTATGTGTCATTAGATGATCAATTAGGTCATTTTCGTCCTCCCTAGGCTTATTCTGGTCCAGTTAAGGTTTTTAACCAATCTTGTGCATCCAATAAGTTCATTTGTGTCATTGGATTAACATTTAGGTCATTTTCGTCCACCCTAGGCATATTCTTGTCCAATTAGGGTTTTTAACCAATCTTGTGCTTCCAATAGGTTTGTTTGTGTCATTGGATGATCAATTAGGTCATTTTCGTCCTCCCTAGGCTTATTCTTGTCCAATTAGGGTTTTTAACCAATCTTGTGCATCCAACAAGTTTGTTTATGTCATTGACTTAATATTTAGGTCATTTTCGTCCTCCCTAGGCATATTCATGTCCATTTAGGGTTTTTAACCAATCTTGTGCATCCAATAGGTGTGTTTGTGTCATTGGATGATCAATTAGGTCATTTTCGTCCTCCCTAGGCATATTCTAGTCCAATTAGGGTTTTTAACCAATCTTGTGCATCCAATAGGTGTGTTTGTGGCAATGGATGATCAATTAGGTCATTTTCGTCCTCCCTAGGCTTATTCTTGCCCAATTATGGTTTTTAACCAATCTTGTGCATCCAATAAGTTGAGTTGTGTGATTGGATTAGCATTTAGGTCATTTTCGTCCTCCCTAGGCTTATGTTGTCCAATTAGGGTTTTTAACCAATCTTGTGCATCCAATAAGTTCATTTGTGTCATTGGATTAACATTTAGGTCATTTTCGTCCTCCCTAGGCATATTCTTGTCCAATTAGGGTTTTTAACCAATCTTGTGCTTCCAATAGGTGTGTTTGTGTCATTGGATGATCAATTAGGTCATTTTCGTCCTCCCTAGGCTTATTCTTGTCCAATTAGGGTTTTTAACCAATCTTGTGCATCCAACAAGTTTGTTTATGTCATTGAATTAATATTTAGGTCATTTTCGTCCTCCCTAGGCATATTCATGTCCATTTAGGGTTTTTAACCAATCTTGTGCATCCAATAGGTGTGTTTGTGTCATTGGATGATCAATTAGGTCATTTTCGTCCTCCCGAGGCATATTCTAGTCCAATTAGGGGTTTTAACAAATCTTGTGCATCCAATAGGTGTGTTTGTGGCAATGGATGATCAATTAGGTCATTTTCGTCCTCCCTAGGCTTTTTCTTGTCCAATTCGGGTTTTTAACCAATGTTGTGCATCCAATAGGTGTGTTTGTGTCATTGGATGATCAATTAGGTCATTTTCGTCCTCCCTAGGCTTATTCTTGCCCAATTAGGGTTTTTAACCAATCTTGTGCATCCAATAAGTTGAGTTGTGTCATTGGATTAGCATTTAGGTCATTTTCGTCCTCCCTAGGCTTATTCTTGTCCAATTAGGGTTTTTAACCAATCTTGTGCATCCAATAGGTGTGTTTGTGTCATTGGATGATCAATTAGGTCATTTTCGTACTCCCTAGGAATATTGTTGTCCAATTAGGGTTTTTAACCAATCTTGTGCATCCAATAAGTTCATTTGTATCATTGGATTAACATTTAGGTCATTGTCGTCCTCCCTAGGCATATTCTTGTCCAATTAGGGTTTTTAACCAATCTTGTGAATCCAATAGGTGTGTTTGTGTCATTGGATGATCAATTAGGTTATTTTCGTCCTCCCTAGGCTTATTCTTGTCCAATTAGGGTTTTTAACTAATCTTGTGCATCCAATAAGTTCATTTGTGTCATTGGATTAACATTTAGGTCATTTTCGTCCTCCCTAGGCATATTCTTGTCCAATTAGGGTTTTTAACCAATCTTGTGCATCCAATAGGTTTGTTTGTGTCATTGGATGATCAATTAGGTCATTTTCGTCCTTCCTAGGCTTATTCTTGTCCAATTAGGGTTTTTAACCAATCTTGTGCATCCAATAAGTTCATTTGTGTCATTGGATTAACATTTAGGTCATTTTCGTCCTCCCAAGGCATATTCTTTTCCAATTAGGGTTTTTAACCAATCTTGTGCATCCAATAGGTGTGTTTGTGTCATTGGATGATCAATTAGGTCATTTTCATCCTTTCTATGCTTATTCTTGTCCAATTAGGGTTTTTAACCAATCTTGTGCATCCAATAAGTTCATTTGTGTCATTGGATGATCAATTAGGTCATTCTCGTCCTCCCTAGGCATATTCTTGTCCAACTAGGGTTTTTAACCAATCTTGTGCTTCCAATAGGTGTGTTTGTGTCATTGGATGATCAATTAGGTCATTTTCGTCCTCCCTAGGCTTATTCTTGTCCAATTAGGGTTTTTAACAAATCTTTTGTATCCAATAAGTTCATTTGTGTCATTGGATGATCAATTAGGTCATTTTCGTCCTCCCTAGGCATATTCTTGTCCAACTAGGGTTTTTAACCAATCTTGTGCATCCAATAGGTGTGTTTGTGTCATTGGATGATCAATTAGGTCATTTTCGTCCTCCCTAGGCTTATTCTTGTCCAATTAGGGTTTTTAACCAATCTTGTGCATCCAATAAGTTCATTTGTGTCATTGGATTAACATTTAGGTCATTTTCGTCCTCCTTAGGCATATTCTTGTCCAAATAGGGATTTTAACCAATCTTGTGCTTCCAATAGGTGTGTTTGTGTCATTGGATGATCAATTAGGCCATTATCGTCCTCCCTAGGCTTATTCTTGTCCAATTAGGGTTTTTAACCAATCTTGTGCATCCAATAACTTTGTTTGTGTCATTGAATTAATATTTAGGTCATTTTCGTCCTCCCTAGGCATATTCTTATCCAATTAGGGTTTTTAACCAATCTTGTGCATCCAATAGGTGTGTTTGTGTCATTAGATGATCAATTAGGTCATTTTCGTCCTCCCTAGGCTTATTCTTCTCCAATTAGGGTTTTTAACCAATCTTGTGCATCCAATAAGTTTGTTTGTGTCATTGAATTAATATTTAGGTCATTTTCGTCCTCCCTAGGCATATTCTTGTCCTATTAGGGTTTTTAACCAATCTTGTGCATCCAATAAGTTCATTTGTGTCATTGGATGATCAATTAGGTCATTTTCGTCCTCCCTAGGCATATTCTTGTCCAACTAGAGTTTTTAACCAATCTTGTGCATCCAATAGGTGTGTTTGTGTCATTGGATGATCAATTAGGTCATTTTCGTCCTCCCTAGGCTTATTCTTGTCCAATTAGGGTTTTTAACCAATCTTGTGCATCCAATAAGTTTGTTTGTGTCATTGAATTAACAATTAGGTCATTTTCGTCCTCCCTAGGCATATTCTTGTCCAATTAGGGTTTTTAACCAATCTTGTGCATCCAATAGGTGTGTTTGTGTCATTGGATGATCAATTAGGTCATTTTCGTCCTCCCTAGGCTTATTCTTGTCCAATTAGGGTTTTTAACCAATCTTGTGCATCCAATAAGTTCATTTGTGTCATTGGATTAACATTTAGATCATTTTCGTCCTGCCTAGGCATATTCTTGTCCAATTAGGGTTTTTAACCAATCTTGTGCATCCAATAGGTGTGTTTGTGTCATTGGATGATCAATTAGGTTATTTTCGTCCTCCCTAGGCTTATTCTTGTCCAATTAGGGTTTTTAACCAATCTTGTGCATCCAATAGGTGTGTTTGTGTCATTGGATGACCAATTAGGTCATTTTCGTCCTCCCTAGGCATATTCTTGTCCAATTAGGGTTTTTAACCAATCTTGTGCATCCAATAGGTGTGTTTGTGTCATTGGATGATCAATTAGGTCATTTTCGTCCTCCCTAGGCTTATTCTTGTCCAATTAGGGTTTTTAACCAATCTTGTGCATCCAATAAGTTCATTTGTGTCATTGGATTAACATTTAGGTCATATCAGTCCTCCCTAGGCATATTCTTGTCCAATTAGCGTTTTTAACCAATCTTGTGCATCCAATAAGTTCATTTGTGTTATTGGATTAACATTTAGGTCATATTCGTCCTCTCTAGGCATATTCTTGTCCAATTTGGGTTTTTAACCAATCTTGTGCATCCAATTACTTTGTTTGTGTCATTGAATTAATATTTAGGTCATTTTCGTCCTGCCTAGGGATATTCTTGTCCAATTAGGGTTTTTAACCAATCTTGTGCATCCAATAGGTGTGTTTGTGTCATTGGATGATCAATTAGGTCATTTTCGTCCTCCCTAGGCTTATTCTTGTCCAATTAGGGTTTTTAACCAATCTTGTGCATCCAATAAGTTCATTTGTGTCATAGGATTAACAGTTAGGTTATTTTCGTCCTCCCTAGGCATATTCTTGTCCAATTAGGGTTTTTAACCAATCTTGTGCTTCCAATAGGTGTGTTTGTGTCATTGGATGATCAATTAGGTCATTTTCGTCCTCCCTAGGCTTATTCTTGTCCAATTAGGGTTTTTAACCAATCTTGTGCATGCAATAGGTGTGTTTGTGTCATTGGATGATCAATTAGTTCATTTTTGTCCTCCCTAGGCATATTCTTGTCCAACTAGGGTTTTTAACCAATCTTGTGCATCCAATAGGTGTGTTTGTGGCAATGGATGATCAATTAGGTCATTTTCGTCCTCCCTAGGCATATTCTTGTCCAATTAGGGTTTTTAACCAATCTTGTGCTTCCAATAGGTGTGTTTGTGTCATTGGATGATCAATTAGGTCATTTTCGTCCTCCCTAGGCTTATTCTTGTCCAATTAGGGTTTTTAACCAATCTTGTGCATCCAACAAGTTTGTTTATGTCATTGAATTAATATTTAGGTCATTTTCGTCCTCCCTAGGCATATTCTTGTCCAATTAGGGTTTTTAACCAATCTTGTGCATCCAATAGGTGTGTTTGTCTCATTAGATGATCAATTAGGTCACTTTCGTCCATCCTAGGCTTATTCATGTCCAATTAGGGTTTTTAACCAATCTTGTGCAACCAATAAGTTCATTTGTGTCAATGGATTAACATTTAGGTCATTTTCGTCCTCCCTAGGCATATTCTTGTCCAATTAGGGTTTTTAACCAATCTTGTGCATCCAATAACTTTGATTGTGTCATTGAATTAATATTTAGGTCATTTTCGTCCTCCCTAGGCATATTCTTGTCCAATTAGGGTTTTTAACCAATCTTGTGCTTCCAATAGGTGTGTTTGTGTCATTGGATGATCAATTGGGTCATTTTCGCCCTCCCTAGGCTTATTCTTGTCCAATTAGGGTTTTTAACCAATCTTGTGCATCCAATAAGTTAATTTGTGTCATTGGATTAACATTTAGGTCATTTTCGTCCTCCCTAGGCATATTCTTGTCAACCTAGGGTTTTTAACCAATCTTGTGCTTCCAATAGGTGTGTTTGTGTCATTGGATGATCAATTAGGTCATTTTCGTCCTTTCTATGCTTATTCTTGTCCAATTAGGGTTTTTAACCAATCTTGTGCATCCAATAAGTTCATTTGTGTCATTGGATGATCAATTTGGTCATTTTCGTCCTCTCTAGGCATATTCTTGTCCAACTAGGGTTTTTAACCAATCTTGTGCTTCCAATAGGTGTGTTTGTGTCATTTGATGATCAATTAGGTCATTTTCATCCTCACTAGGCTTATTCTTGTCCAATTAGGGTTTTTAACCAATCTTGTGCATCCAATAGGTGTGTTTTTGTCATTGGATGATCAATTTGGTCATTTTCGTCCTCCCTAGGCTTATTCTTGTCCAATTAGGGTTTTTAACCAATCTTGTGCATCCAATAGGTGTGTTTGTGTCATTGGATGATCAATTAGGTCATTTTTGTCCTCCCTAGGCTTATTCTTGTCCAATTAGGGTTTTTAACCAATCTTGTGCATCCAATAACTTTGTTTGTGTCATTGAATTAATATTTAGGTCATTTTCGTCCTCCCTAGGCATATTCTTGTCCAATTAGGGTTTTTAAAAAATCTTGTGCATCCAATAGGTGTGTTTGTGTCATTGGATGATCAATTAGGTCATTTTCGTACTCCCTAGGCTTATTCTTGTCCAATTAGGGTTTTTAACCAATCTTGTGCATCCAATAACTTTGTTTGTGTCATTGAATTAATATTTAGGTCATTTTCGTCCTCCCTAGGCATATTCTTGTCGAATTATGGTTTTTAACCAATCTTGTGCATCCAATAGGTGTGTTTGTGTCATTGGATGATCAATTAGGTCATTTTCGTCCTCCCTAGGCTTATTCTTGTTCAATTAGGGTTTTTAACCAATCTTGTGCATCCAATAAGTTCATTTGTGTCATTGGATTAACATTTAGGTCATTTTCGTCCTCCCTAGGCATATTCTTGTCCAATTAGGGTTTTTAACCAATCTTGTGCTTCCAATAGGTGTGTTTGTGTCATTGGATGATCAATTAGGTCATTTTCGTCCTCCCTAGGCTTATTCTTGCCCAATTAGGGTTTTTAACCAATCTTGTGCATCAAATAAGTTGAGTTGTGTCATTGGATTAGCATTTAGGTCATTTTCGTCCTCCCTAGGCTTATTCTTGTCCAATTAGGGTTTTTAACCAATCTTGTGCATCCAATAAGTTCATTTGTGTCATTGGATTAACATTTAGGTCATTTTCGTCCTCCCAAGGCATATTCTTTTCCAATTAGGGTTTTTAACCAATCTTGTGCATCCAATAGGTGTGTTTGTGTCATTGGATGATCAATTAGGTTATTTTCGTCCTCCCTAGGCTTATTCGTGTCCAATTAGGGTTTTTATCTAATCTTGTGCATCCAATAAGTTCATTTGTGTCATTGGATTAACATTTAGGTCATTTTCGTCCTCCCTAGGCTTATTCTTGTCCAATTAGGGTTTTTAACCAATCTTATGCATCCAATAAGTTCATTTGTGTCATTGGATTAACATTTAGGTCATTTTAGTCCTCCCTAGGCATATTCTTGTCCAATTAGGGTTTTTAACCAATCTTGTGCTTCCAATAGGTGTGTTTGTGTCATTGGATGATCCATTAGGTCATTTTCGTCCTCCCTAGGCTTATTCTTGTCCAATTAGGGTTTTTAACCAATCTTGTGCATCCAATAACTTTGTTTGTGTCATTGAATTAATATTTAGGTCATTTTCGTCCTCCCTAGGCATATTCTTGTCCAATTAGGGTTTTTAACCAATCTTGTGCATCCAATAGGTTTGTTTGTGTTATTGGATGATCAATTAGGTCATTTTCGTCTTCCCTTGGCATATTCTAGTCCAATTAGGGTTTTTAACCAATCTTGTGCATCCAATAGGTGTGTTTGTGTCATTGGATGATCAATTAGGTCATTTTCGTCCTCCCTAGGCATATTGTACTCCAATTAGGGTTTTTAACCAATCTTGTGCATCCAATAGGTTTGTTTGTGTTATTGGATGATCAATTAGGTCATTTTCGTCCTCCCTAGGCTTATTCTTGTCCAATTAGGATTTTTAACCAATCTTGTGCATCCAATAAGTTCATTTGTGTCATTGGATTAACATTTAGGTCATTTTCGTCCTCCCTAGGCATATTCTTGTCCAATTAGGGTTTTTAACCAATCTTGTGCATCCAATAGGTGTGTTTGTGTCATTGGATGATCAATTAGGTCATTTTCGTCCTCCCTAGGCTTATTCTTGTCCAATTAGGGTTTTTAACCAATCTTGTGCATCCAATAAGTTCATTTGTGTCATTTTCGTCCTCCCTAGGCTTATTCTTGTCCAATTAGGGTTTTTAACCAATCTTGTGCATCCAATAAGTTGAGTTGTGTCATTGGATTAACATTTAGGTCATTTTCGTTCTCCCTAGGCTTATTCTTGTCCAATTAGGGTTTTTAACCAATCTTGTGCATCCAATAAGTTCATTTGTGTTATTGGATTAACATTTAGGTCATATTCGTCCTCCCTAGGCATATTCTTGTCCAATTAGGGTTTTTAACCAATCTTGTGCATCCAATAGGTGTGTTTGTGTCATTGGATGATCAATTAGGTCATTTTCGTCCTCCCTAGTCATATTCTTGTCCAATTAGGGTTTTTAACCAATCTTGTGCATCCAATAGGTGTGTTTGTGTCATTGGATGATCAATTAGGTCATTTTCATCCTCCCTAGGCATATTCTTGTCTAGTTAGGGTTTTTAACCAATCTTGTGCATCCAATAGGTGTGTTTGTGTCATTGGATGATCAATTAGGTCATTTTCGTCCTCCCTAGGCTTATTCTTGTCCAATTAGGGTTTTTAACCAATCTTGTGCATCCAATAAGTTCATTAGTGTCATTGGATGATCAATTAGGTCATTTTCGTCCTCCCTAGGCATGTTCTTGTCCAACTAGGGTTTTTAACCAATCTTGTGGATCCAATAGGTGTGTTTGTGTCATTGGATGGTCAATTAGGTCATTTTCGTCCTCCCTAGGCTTATTCTTGTCCAATTAGGGTTTTTAACCAATCTTGTGCATCCAATAAGTTTGTTTGTGTCATTGAATTAATATTTAGGTCATTTTCGTCCTCCCTAGGCATCATCTTGTCCAATTAGGATTTTTAACCAATCTTTTGCATCCAATAGGTATGTTTGTGGCATTGGATGATCAATTAGGTCATTTTCGTCCTCCCTAGGCTTATTCTTGTCCAATTAGGGTTTTTAACCAATCTTGTGCATCCAATAACTTTGTTTGTGTCATTGAATTAATATTTAGGTCATTTTCGTCCTCCCTAGGCATATTCTTGTCCAATTAGGGTTTTTAACCAATCTTGTGCATCCAATAGGTGTGTTTTTGTCATTGGATGATTAATTAGGTCATTTTCGCCCTCCCTAGGCTTATTCTTGTCCAATTAGGGTTTTTAACCAATCTTTTGCATCCAATAAGTTCATTTGTGTCATTGGATTAACATTTAGGTCATTTTCGTCCTTCCTATGCATATTCTTGTCCAATTAGGGTTTTTAACCAATCTTGTGCTTCCAATAGGTGTGTTTGTGTCATTGGATGATCAATTAGGTCATTTTGGTCCTCCCTAGGCTTATTCTTGTCCAATTAGGGTTTTTAACCAATCTTGTGCATCCAATAACTTTGTTTGTGTCATTGAATTAATATTTAGGTCATTTTCGTCCTCCCTAGGCATATTCTTGTCCAATTAGGGTTTTTAACCAATCTTGTGCAACCAATAGGTGTGTTTGTGTCATTGGATGATCAATTAGGTCATTTTCGTCCTCCCTAGGAATATTCTTGTCCAATTAGGGTTTTTAACCAATCTTGTGCATCCAATAGGTGTGTTTGTGTCATTGGATGATCAATTAGGTCATTTTCGTCCTCCCTAGGCTTATTCTTGTCCAATTAGGGTTTTTAACCAATCTTGTGCATCCAATAAGTTTGTTTGTGTCATTGAATTAATATTTAGGTCATTTTCGTCCTCCCTAGGCGTATTCTTGTCCAATTAGGGTTTTTAACCAATCTTGTGCATCAAATAAGTTCATTTATGTCATTGGATTAACATTTAGGTCATTTTCGTCCTCCCTAGGCATATTCTTGTCCAATTAGGGTTTTTAACCAATCTTGTGCTTCCAATAGGTGTGTTTGTGTCATTGGATGATCAATTAGGTCATTTTCGTCCTCCCTAGGCTTATTCTTGTCCAATTAGGGTTTTTAACCAATATTGTGCATCCAATAAGTTTGTTTGTGTCATTGAATTAATATTTAGGTCATTTTCGTCCTCCCTAGGCATATTCTTGTCCAATTAGGTTTTTTAACCAATCTTGTGCATCCAATAGGTGTGTTTGTGTCATTGGATGATCAATTAGGTCATTTTCGTCCTCCCTAGGCTTATTCTTGTCCAATTAGGGTTTTTAACCAATCTTATGCATCCAATAAGTTGAGTTGTGTCATTGGATTAACATTTAGGTCATTTTCGTCCTCCCTAGGCATATTCTTGTCCAATTAGGGTTTTTAACCAATCTTGTGCTTCCAATAGGTGTGTTTGTGTCATTGGATGATCAATTAGGTCATTTTCGTCCTCCCTAGGCTTATTCTTGTCCAATTAGGGTTTTTAACCAATCTTGTGCATCCAACAAGTTTGTTTATGTCATTGAATTAATATTTAGGTAATTTTCGTCCTCCCTAGGCATATTCTTGTCCAATTAAGGTTTTTAACCAATCTTGAGCATCCAATAGGTGTGTTTGTGTCATTGGATGATCAATTAGGTCATTTTCGTCCTTCCTAGGCTTATTCTTGTCCAATTAGGGTTTTTAACAAATCTTGTGCATCCAATAAGTTCATTTGTTTCATTGGATTAACATTTAGGTCATTTTCGTCCTCCCTAGGCATATTCTTGTCCAATTAGGGTTTTTAACCAATCTTGTGCTTCCAATAGGTGTGTTTGTGTCATTGGATGATCAATTAGGTCATTTTCGTCCCCCCTTGGCATATTCTTCTCCAACTAGGGTTTTAAACCAATCTTGTGCGTCCAATAGGTGTGTTTGTGTCATTGGATGATCAATTAGGTCATTTTCGTCCTCCATAGGCTTATTCTTGTCCAATTAGGGTTTTTAACCAATCTTGTGCATCCAATAGGTGTGTTTGTGTCATTGGATGATCAATTAGGTCGTTTTCGTCCTCCCTAGGCTTATTCTTGTCCAATTAGGGTTTTTAACCAATCTTGTGCATCCAACAAGTTTGTTTATGTCATTGAATTAATATTTAGGTCATTTTCGTCCTCCCTAGGCATATTCTTGTCCAATTAGGGTTTTTAACCAATCTTGTGCATGCAATAAGTGTCTTTGTGTCATTGGATGATCAATTAGGTCATTTTCGTCCTCCCTAGGCTTATTCTTGTCCAATTAGGGTTTTTAACAAATCTTGTGCATCCAATAAGTTCATTTGTGTCATTGGATGATCAATTAGGTCATTTACGTCCTCCCTAGGCTTATTCTTGTCCAATTAGGGTTTTTAACCAATCTTGTGCATCCAATAGGTGTGTTTGTGTCATTGGATGATCAATTAGGTCATTTTCGTCCTCCCTAGTCATATTCTTGTCCAATTAGGGTTTTTAACCAATCTTGTGCATCCAATAGGTGTGTTTGTGTCATTGGATGATCAATTAGGTCATTTTCGTCCTCCCTATGCTTATTCTTGTCCAATTAGGGTTTTTAACCAATCTTGTGCATCCAATAGGTGTGTTTGTGTCATTGGAAGATCAATTAGGTCATTTTCGTCCTCCCTAGGCTTACTCTTGTCCAATAAGGGTTTTTAATCAATCTTGTGCATCCAATAAGTTCATTTGTGTCATTGGATGATCTATTAGGTCATTTTCGTCCTCCCTAGGCTTATTCATGTCCAATTAGGGTTTTTAACCAATCTTGTGCATCCAATAAGTTCATTTGTGTCATTGGATTAACATTTAGGTCATTTTCGTCCTCCCTAGGCTTATTCTTGTCCAATTAGGGTTTTTAACCAATCTTGTGCATCCAATAGGTGTGTTTGTGTCATTGGATGATTAATTAGGTCATTTTCGTCCTCCTTAGGCATATTCTTGTCCAATTTGGGTTTTTAACCAATCTTGTGCATCCAATAGGTGTGTTTGTGTCATTGGATGATCAATTAGGTCATTTTCGTCCTCCCTAGGCTTATTCTTGTCCAATTAGGGTTTTTAACCAATCTTGTGCATCCAATAAGTTCATTTGTGTCATTGGATTAACATTTAGGTCATTTTCGTCCTCCCTAAGCATATTCTTGTCCAATTAGGGTTTTTAACCAATCTTGTGCATCCAATAGGTGTGTATGTGTCATTGGATGATCAATTAGGTTATTTTCGTCCTCCCTAGGCTTATTCTTGTCCAATTAGGGTTTTTAACCAATCTTGTGCATCCAATAGGTGCTTAACCAATCTTGTGCATCCAATAGGTGTGTTTGTGGCAATAGATGATCAATTAGGTCATTTTCGTCCTCCCTAGGCTTATTTTTGTCCAATTAGGATTTTTAATTAATCTTGTGCTTCCAATAGGTGGTATTGTTTCATTGGATGATCAATTAGGTCATTTTCTTCCTCCCTAGGCTTATTCTTGTCCAATTAGGGTTTTTAACCAATCTTGTGCATCCAATAGGTGTGTTTGTGTCATTGGATGATCAATTAGGTCATTTTCATCCTCCCTAGGCTTATTCTTGTCCAATTAGGGTTTTTAACCAATCTTGTGCATCCAATAGGTGTGTTTGTGTCATTGGATGATCAATTAGGTCATTTTCGTCATCCATAGGCTTATTCTTGTCCAATTAGGGTTTTTAACCAATCTTGTGCATCCAATAACTTTGTTTGTGTCATTGAATTAATATGTAGGTCATTTTCGTCCTCCGTAGGCATATTCTTGTCCAATTAGGGTTTTTAACCAATCTTGTGCATCCAATAGGTGTGTTTGTGTCATTGGATGATCAATTAGGTCTTTTTCGTCCTCCCTAGGCTTATTCTTATCCAATTAGGGTTTTTAACCAATCTTGTGCATCCAATAAGTTCATTTGTGTCATTGGATTAACATTTAGGTCTTTTTCGTCCTCCCTAAGCATATTCTTGTCCAATTTGGGTTTTTAACCAATCTTGTGCTTCCAATAGGTGTGTTTGTGTCATTGGATGATCAATTAGGTCATTTTCGTCCTCCCTAGGCTTATTCTTGTCCAATTAGGGTTTTTAACCAATCTTGTGCATCCAATAACTTTGTTTGTGTCATTGAATTAATATTTAGGTCATTTTCGTCCTCCCTAGGCATATTCTTGTCCAATTAGGGTTTTTAACCAATCTTGTGCATCCAATAGGTGTGTTTGTGTCATTGGATGATCAATTAGGTCATTTTCGCCCTCCGTAGGCTTATTCTTGTCCAATTAGGGTTTTTAACTAATCTTGTGCATCCAATAAGTTCATTTGTGTCATTGGATTAACATTTAGGTCATTCTCGTCCTCCCTAGGCATATTCTTGTCCAATTAGGGTTTTTAACCAATCTTGTGCTTCCAATAGGTGTGTTTGTGTCATTGGATGATCAATTAGGTCATTTTCGTCCTCCCTAGGCTTATTCTTGTCCAATTAGGGTTTTTAACCAATCTTGTGCATCCAACAAGTTTGTTTATGTCATTGAATTAATATTTAGGTCATTTTCGTCCTCCCTAGGCATATTCTTGTCCAATTAGGGTTTTTGACCAATCTTGTGCATCCAATAGGTTTGTTTTTGTCATTGGATGATCAATTAGGTCATTTTCGTCCTACCTAGGCATATTCTTGTCCAATAAGGGTTTTTAACCAATCTTGTGCATCCAATAGGTGTGTTTGTGGCAATGGATGATCAATTAGGTCATTTTCGTCCTCCCTAGGCTTATTCTTGTCCAATTAGTGTTTTTAACCAATCTTGTGCATCTAATAGGTGTGTTTGTGTCATTGGATGATCAATTAGGTCATTTTCGTCCTCCCTAGGCTTATTCTTGCCCAATTAGGGTTTTTAACCAATCTTGTGCATCCAATAAGTTGAGTTGTGTCATTGGATTAGCATTTAGGTCATTTTCGTCCACCCTAGGCTTATTCTTGTCCAATTAGGGTTTTTAACCAATCTTGTGCATCCAATAAGTTCATTTGTGTCATTGGATTAACATTTAGGTCATTTTCGTCCTCCCTAGGCATATTCTTGTCCAATTAGGGTTTTTAACCAATCTTGTGCATCCAATATGTGTGTTTGTGTCATTGGATGATCAATTAGGTTATTTTCGTCCTCCCTAGGCATATTCTAGTCCAATTAGGGTTTTTAACCAATCTTGTGCATCCAATAGGTGTGTTTGTGTCATTCGATGATCAATTAGGTCATTTTCGTCCTCCCTAGGCTTATTCTTGTCCAATTAGGGTTTTTAACCAATCTTGTGCATCCAATAGGTGTGTTTGTGTCATTGGATGATCAATTAGGTTATTTTCGTCCTCCCTAGGCTTATTCGTGTCTAATTAGGGTTTTTAACTAATCTTGTGCATCCAATAAGTTCATTTGTGTCATTGGATGATCAATTAGGTCATTTTCGTCCTCCCTAGGCTTATTCTTGTCCAATTAGGATTTTTAACCAATCTTGTGCATCCAATAAGTTCATTTGTGTCATTGGATTAACATTTAGGTCATTTTCGTCCTCCCTAGGCATATTCTTGTCCAATTATGGTTTTTAATCAATCTTGTGCATCCAATAGGTGTGTTTGTGTCATTGGATGATCAATTAGGTCATTTTCGTCCTCCCTAGGCATATTCTTGTCCAATTAGGGTTTTTAACCAATCTTGTGCGTCCAACAAGTTTGTTTATGTCATTGAATTAATATTCAGGTCATTTTCGTCCTCCCTAGGCATATTCTGATCCAATTAGGGTTTTTAACCAATCTTGTGCATCCAATAGGTGTGTTTGTGGCAATGGATGATCAATTAGGTCATTTTCGTCCTCCTTAGGCTTATTCTTGTCCAATTAGGGTTTTTAACCAATCTTGTGCATCCAATAGGTGTGTTTGTGTCATTGGATGATCGATTAGGTCATTTTCGTCCTCCCTAGGCTTATTCTTGCCCAATTAGGGTTTTTGACCAATCTTGTGCATCCAATAAGTTGAGTTGTGTCATTGGATTAGCCTTTAGGTCATTTTTGTCCTCCCTAGGCTTATTCTTGTCCAATTAGGGTTTTTAACCAATCTTGTGCATCCAATAAGTTCATTTGTGTCATTGGATTAACATTTAGGTCATTTTCGTCCTCCCAAGGCATATTCTTTTCCAATTAGGGTTTTTAACCAATCTTGTGCATCCAATAGGTGTGTTTGTGTCATTGGATGATCAATTAGGTTATTTTCGTCCTCCCTAGGCTTATTCGTGTCCACTTAGGGTTTTTAACTAATCTTGTGCATCCAATAAGTTCATTTGTGTCATTGGATTAACATTTAGGTCATTTTCGTCCTCCCTAGGCTTATTCTTGTCCAATTAGGGTTTTTAACCAATCTTGTGCATCCAATAAGTTCATTTGTGTCATTGGATTAACATTTATGTCATTTTAGTCCTCCCTAGCCATATTTTTGTCCAATTAGGGTTTTTAACCAATCTTGTGCTTCCAATAGGTGTGTTTGTGTCATTGGATGATCCATTAGGTCATTTTCGTCCTCCCTAGGCTTATTCTTGTCCAATTACGGTTTTTAACCAATCTTGTGCATCCAATAACTTTGTTTGTGTCATTGAATTAATATTTAGGTCATTTTCGTCCTCCCTAGGCATATTCTTGTCCAATTAGGGTTTTTAACCAATCTTGTGCATCCAATAGGTGTGTATGTGTCATTAGATGATCAATTAGGTCATTTTCGTCCTCCCTAGGCATATTCTTGTCCAATTAGGGTTTTTAACCAATCTTGTGCTTCCAATAGGTGTGTTTGTGTCATTGGTTGATCAATTAGGTCATTTTCGTCCTCCCTAGGCTTATTCTTGTCCAATTAGGGTTTTTAACCAATCTTGTGCATCCAACAAGTTTGTTTATGTCATTGAATTAATATTTAGGTCATTTTCGTCCTCCCTAGGCATATTCTTGTCCAATTAGGGTTTTTAACCAATCTTGTGCATCCAATAGGTGTGTTTTCTCATTAGATGATCAATTAGGTCACTTTCGTCCTCCCTAGGCTTATTCTTGTCCAATTAGGGTTTTTAACCAATCTTGTGCATCCAATAGGTGTGTTTGTGTCATTGGATGATCAATTAGGTCATTTTCGTCCTCCCTAGGCTTATTCTTGTCCAATTAGGGTTTTTAACCAATCTTGTGCATCCAATAGGTGTGTTTGTGTCATTGGATTATTAATTAGGTCATTTTCGTCCTCCCTAGGCTTATTCTTGTCCAATTAGGGTTTTTAACCAATCTTGTGCATCCAACAAGTTTGTTTATGTCATTGAATTAATATTTAGGTCATTTTCGTCCTCCCTAGGCATATTCTTGTCCAATTAGGGTTTTTAACCAATCTTGTGCATCCAATAGGTGTGTTTGTGTCATTGGATGATCAATTAGGTCATTTTCATCCTCCCTAGGCATATTCTTGTCCAATTATGGTTTTTAACCAATCTTGTGCATCCAATAGGTGTGTTTGTGTCATTGGATGATCAATTAGGTTATTTTCTTCCTCCCTAGACTTATTCGTGTCCAATTAGGGTTTTTAACTAATCTTGTGCATCCAATAAGTTCATTTGTGTCATTGGATGATCAATTAGGTCATTTTCGTCCTTCCTAGGCTTATTCTTGTCCAATTAGGGTTTTTAACCAATATTGTGCATCCAATAAGTTCATTAGTGTCATTGGATTAACATTTAGGTCATTTTCGTCCTCCCTAGGCATATTCTTGTCCAATTAGGGTTTTTAACCAATCTTCTGCTTCCAATAGGTTTGTTTGTGTCATTGGATGATCAGTTAGGTGATTTTCGTCCTCCCTAGGCTTATTCTTGTCCAATTAGGGTTTTTAACCAATCTTGTGCATCCAACAAGTTTGTTTATGTCATTGAATTAATATTTAGGTCATTTTCGTCCTCCCTAGGCATATTCTTGTCCAATTAGGGTTTTTAACCAATCTTGTGCATCCAATAGGTGTGTTTGTGTCATTGGATGATCAATTAGGTCATTTTCGTCCTCCCTAGGCATATTCTTGTCCAATTAGGGTTTTTAACCAATCTTGTGCATCCAATAGGTGTGTTTGTGGCAATGGATGATCAATTTGGTCGTTTTCGTCCTCCCTAGGCTTATTCTTGTCCAATTAGGGTTTTTAACCAATCTTGTGCATCCAACAAGTTTGTTTATGTCATTGAATTAATATTTAGGTCATTTTCGTCCTCCCTAGGCATATTCTTGTCCAATTAGGGTTTTTAACCAATCTTGTGCATCCAATAGGTGTGTTTGTGTCATTGGATGATCAATTAGGTCATTTTCGTCCTCCCTAGGCATATTTTTGTCCAATTAGGGTCTTTAACCAATCTTGTGCATCCAATAAGTTCATTTGTGTCATTGGATTAACATTTAGGTCATTTTCGTCCTCCCTAGGCATATTCTTGTCCAATTAGGGTTTTTAACCAATCTTGTGCTTCCAATAGGTGTGTTTGTGTCATTGGATGATCAATTAGGTCATTTTCGTCCTCCCTAGGCTTATTCTTGTCCAATTAGGGTTTTTAACCAATCTTGTGCATCCAACAAGTTTGTTTATGTCATTGAATTAATATTTAGGTCATTTTCGTCCTCCCTAGGCATATTCTTGTCCAATTACGGTTTTTAACCAAACTTGTGCATCCAATAGGTGTGTTTATTACATTGGATGATCAATTAGGTCATTTTCGTCCTCCCTAGGCTTATTCTTGTCCAATTAGGGTTTTTAACCAATCTTGTGCATCCAATAGGTGTGTTTGTGTCATTGGATGATCAATTAGGTCATTTTCGTCCTCCCTAGGTTTTTTCTTGTCTAATTAGGGTTTTTAACCAATCTTGTGCATCCAATAAGTTCATTTGTGTCATTGGATTAACATTTAGGTCATTTTCGTCCTCCCTAGGCATATTCTTGTCCAATTAGGGTTTTTAACCAATCTTGTGCATCCAATAGGTGTGTTTGTGTCATTGGATGATCAATTAGGTCATTTTCGTCCTCCCTAGGCATATTCTTGTCCAATTAGGGTTTTTAACCAATCTTGTGCGTCCAACAAGTTTGTTTATGTCATTGAATTAATATTCAGGTCATTTTCGTCCTCCCTAGGCATATTCTGATCCAATTAGGGTTTTTAACCAGTCTTGTGCATCCAATAGGTGTGTTTGTGGCAATGGATGATCAATTAGGTCATTTTCGTCCTCCCTAGGCTTATTCTTGTCCGATTAGGGTTTTTAACCAATCTTGTGCATCCAATAGGTGTGTTTGTGTCATTGGATGATCGATTAGGTCATTTTCGTCCTCCCTAGGCTTATTCTTGCCCAATTAGGGTTTTTAACCAATCTTGTGCATCCAATAACTTTGTTTGTGTCATTGAATTAATATTTAGGTCATTTTCGTCCTCCCTAGGCATATTCTTGTCCAATTAGGGTTTTTAACCAATCTTGTGCATCCAATAGGTGCATTTGTGTCATTGGATGATCAATTAGGTCATTTTCGTCCTCCCTAGGCTTATTCTTGTCCAATTAGGGTTTTTAACCAATCTTGTGCATCCAATAAGTTGAGTTGTGTCATTGGATTAACATTTAGGTCATTTGTGTTCTCCCTAGGCATATTCTTGTCCAATTAGGGTTTTTAACTAATCTTGTGCATCCAATAGGTGTGTTTGTGTCATTGGATGGTTAATTAGGTCATTTTCGTCCTCCCTAGGCTTATTCTTGTCCAATTAGGGTTTTTAACCAATCTTGTGCATCCAATAACTTTGTTTGTGTCATTGAATTAATATTTAGGTCATTTTCGTCCTCCCTAGGCATATTCTTGTCCAATTAGGGTTTTTAACCAATCTTGTGCATCCAATAGGTGTGTTTGTGTCATTGGATGATCAATTAGGTCATTTTCGTCCTCCCTAGGCTTATTCTTGTCCAATTAGGGTTTTTAACCAATCTTGTGCATCCAATAAGTTGAGTTGTGTCATTGGATTATCATTTAGGTCTTTTTCGTCCTCCCTAGGCTTATTCTTGTCCAATTAGGGTTTTTAACCAATCTTGTGCATCCAATAGGTGTGTTTGTGTCATTGGATGATCAATTAGGTCATTTTCGTCCTCCCTAGGCTTATTCTTGTCCAATTAGGGTTTTTAACCAATCTTGTGCATCCAATAAGTTGAGTTGTGTCATTGGATTAACATTAAGGTCATTTTCATTCTCCCTAGGCTTATTCTTGTCCAATTAGGGTTTTTAACCAATCTTGTGCATCCAATAGGTGTGTTTGTGTCATTGGATGATCAATTAGGTCATTTTCGTCCTCCCTAGGCTTATTCTTGTCCAATTAGGGTTTTTAACCAATCTTGTGCATCCAATAGGTGTGTTTGTGTCATTGGATGATCAATTAGGTCATTTTCGTCCTCCCTAGGCTTATTCTTGTCCAATTAGGGTTTTTAACCAATCTTGTGCATCCAATAGGTGTGTTTGTGTCATTGGATGATCAATTAGGTCATTTTCGTCCCCCCTAGGCATATTCTTGTCCAATTAGGGTTTTTAACCAATCTTGTGCATCCAATAGGTGTATTTGTGTCATTGGATGATCAATTAGGTCATTTTCGTCCTCCCTAGGCTTATTCTTTTCCAATTAGGGTCTTTAACCAATCTTGTGCATCCAATAAGTTCATTTGTGTCATTGGATTAACATTTAGGTCATTTTCGTCCTCCCTAGGCATATTCTTGTCCAATTAGGGTTTTTAACCAATCTTGTGCATCCAATAGGTGTGTTTGTGTCATTGGATGATCAATTTAGGTCATTTTAGTTCTCCCTAGGCATATTCTTGTACAATTAGGGTTTTTAACCAATCTTGTGCATCCAATAGGTATGTTTGTGTCATGTGATGATCTATTAGGTCATTTTCGTCCTCCCTAGGCTTATTCTTGTCCAATTAGGGTTTTTAACCAATCTTGTGCATCCAATAACTTTGTTTGTGTCATTGAATTAATATTTAGGTCATTTTCGTCCTCCCTAG
Source organism: Cicer pinnatifidum (assembly GCA_037974775.1). Taxonomy (NCBI): domain Eukaryota; kingdom Viridiplantae; phylum Streptophyta; class Magnoliopsida; order Fabales; family Fabaceae; genus Cicer; species Cicer pinnatifidum. Next base: position 230,672 of record JBBPBR010001180.1, on the reverse strand, counting down.
GCATATTCTTGTCCAATTAGGGTTTTTAACCAATCTTGTGCATCCAATAGGTGTGTTTGTGTCATTGGATGATCAATTAGGTCATTTTCGTCCTCCCAAGGCTTATTCTTGTCCAATTAGGGTCTTTAACCAATCTTGTGCATCCAATAAGTTCATTTGTGTCATTGGATTAACATTTAGGTCATTTTCGTCCTCCCTAGGCATATTCTTGTCCAATTAGGGTTTTTAACCAATCTTGTGCATCCAATAGGTGTGTTTGTGTCATTGGATGATCAATTTAGGTCATTTTAGTTCTCCCTAGGCATATTCTTGTACAATTAGGGTTTTTAACCAATCTTGTGCATCCAATAGGTATGTTTGTGTCATTGGATGATCTATTAGGTCATTTTCGTCCTCCCTAGGCTTATTCTTGTCCAATTAGGGTTTTTAACCAATCTTGTGCATCCAATAAATTTGTTTGTGTCATTGATTAATTTTTAGGTCATTTTCGTCCTCCCTAGGCATATTCTTGTCCAATTACGGTTTTTAACCAATCTTGTGCATCCAATAGGTGTGTTTGTGTCATTGGATGATCAATTAGGTGATTTTCGTCCTCCCAAGGCTTATTCTTGTCCAATTAGGGTCTTTAACCAATCTTGTGCATCCAATAAGTTCATTTGTGTCATTGGATTAACATTTAGGTCATTTTCGTCCTCCCTAGGCATATTCTTGTCCAATTAGGGTTTTTAACCAATCTTGTGCATCCAATAGGTGTGTTTGTGTCATTGAATATTCAATTAGGTCATTTTGATCCTCCCTAGGCTTATTCTTGTCCAATTAGGGTTTTTAACCAATCTTGTGCATCCAATAAGTTCATTTGTGTCATTGGATTAACATTTAGGTCATTTTCGTCCTCCTTAGGCATATTCTTCTTCAATTAGGGTTTTTAACCAATCTTGTGCATCCAATAGGTTTGTTTGTGTCATTGGATGATCAATTAGGTCATTTTCGTCCTCCCTAGGCTTATTCTTGTCCAATTAGGGTTTTTAACCAATCTTGTGCATCCAATAAGTTCATTTGTGTCATTGGATTAACATTTAGGTCATTTTCGTCCTCCGTAGGCATATTCTTGTCCAATTAGGGTTTTTAACCAATCTTGTGCATCCAATAGGTTTGTTTGTGTCATTGGATGATCAATTAGGTCATTTTCGTCCTCCCTAGGCTTATTCTTGTCCAATTAGGGTTTTTAACCAATCTTGTGCATCCAATAACTTTGTTTGTGTCATTGAATTAATATTTAGGTCCTTTTCATCCTCCCTAGGCATATTCTTGTCCAATTAGGGTTTTTAACCAATCTTGTGTATCCAATAAGTTCATTTGAGTCATTGGATGATCAATTAGGTCATTTTCGTCCTCCCTAGGCATATTCTTGTCCAACTAGGGTTTTTAACCAATCTTGTGCATCCAATAGGTGTGTTTGTGTAATTGGATGATCAATTAGGTCATTTTCTTCCTCCCTAGTCTTATTCTTGTCCAATTAGGGTTTTTAACCAATCTTGTGCATCCAATAAGTTCATTTGTGTCATTGGATTAACATTTAGGTCATTTTCGTCCTCCCTAGGCATATTCTTGTCCAATTAGGGTTTTTAACCAATCTTGTGCTTCCAATAGGTGTGTTTGTGTCATTGGATGATCAATTAGGTCATTTTCGTCCTCCCTAGGCTTATTCTTGTCCAATTAGGGTTTTTAACCAATCTTGTGCATCCAATAACTTTGTTTGTGTCATTGAATTAATATTTAGGTCATTTTCGTCCTCCCTAGGCATATTATTGTCCAATTAGGGTTTTTAACCAGTCTTGTGCATCCAATAGGTGTGTTTGTGTCATTAGATGATCAATTAGGTCATTTTCGTCCTCCCTAGGCTTATTCTGGTCCAATTAGGGTTTTTAACCAATCTTGTGCATCCAATAAGTTCATTTGTGTCATTGGATTAACATTTAGGTCATTTTCGTCCTCCCTAGGCATATTCTTGGCCAATTAGGGTTTTTAACCAATCTTGTGCTTCCAATAGGTGTGTTTGTCTCATTGGATGATCAATTAGGTCATTTTCGTCCTCCCTAGGCTTATTCTTGTCCAATTAGGGTTTTTAACCAATCTTGTGCATCCAACAAAATTGTTTATGTCATTGAATTAATATTTAGGATATTTTCGTCCTCCCTAGGCATATTCTTGTCCAATTAGGGTTTTTAACCAATCTTGTGCATCCAATAGGTGTGTTTGTGTCATTGGATGATCAATTAGGTCATTTTCGTCCTCCCTAGGCATATTCTAGTCCAATTAGGGTTTTTAACCAATCTTGTGCATCCAATAACTTTGTTTGTGTCATTGAATTAATATTTAGGTCATTTTCATCCTCCCTAGGCATATTCTTGTCCAATTAGGGTTTTTAACCAATGTTGGGCATCCAATAGGTGTGTTTGTGTCATTAGATGATCAATTAGGTCATTTTCGTCCTCCCTAGGCTTATTCTGGTCCAATTAGGGTTTTTAACCAATCTTGTGCATCCAATAAGTTCATTTGTGTCATTGGATTAACATTTAGGTCATTTTCGTCCTCCCTAGGCATATTCTTGTCCAATTAGGGTTTTTAACCAATCTTGTGCATCCAATAGGTGTGTTTGTGTCATTGGATGATCAATTAGGTTATTTTCGTCCTCCCTAGGCTTATTCGTGTCCAATTAGGGTTTTTAACTAATCTTATGCATCCAATAAGTTCATTTGTGTCATTGGATGATCAATTAGGTCATTTTCGACCTTCCTAGGCATATCCTTGTCCAATTAGGGTTTTTAACCAATCTTGTGCATCCAATAGGTGTATTTGTGTCATTGGATGATCAATTAGGTCATTTTCTTCCTCCCTAGGCTTATTCTTGTCCAATTAGGGTTTTTAACCGATATTGTGCATCCAATAGGTGTGTTTGTGTCATTGGATTAACATTTAGGTCATTTTCGTCCTCCCTAGGCATATTCTTGTCCAATTAGGGTTTTTAACCAATCTTGTGCATCCAATAGGTGTGTTTGTGTCATTGGATGATCAATTAGGTCATTTTCGTCCTCCCTAGGCTTATTCTTGTCCAATTAGGGTTTTTAGCCAATCTTATGCATCCAATAAGTTCATTATTTCATTGGATTAACATTTAGGTCATATTCGTCCTCCCTAGGCATATTCTTGTCCAATTAGGGTTTTTAACCAATCTTGTGCTTCCAATAGGTGTGTTTGTGTCATTGGATGATCAATTAGGTCATTTTCGTCCTCCCTAGGCTTATTCTTGTCCAATTAGGGTTTTTAACCAATCTTGTGCATCCAATAACTTTGTTTGTGTCATTGAATTAATATTTAGGTCATTTTTGTCCTCCCTAGGCATATTCTTGTCCAATTAGGGTTTTTAACCAATCTTGTGCATCCAATAGGTGTGTTTGTGTCATTGGATGATCTATTAGGTCATTTTTGTCCTCCTTAGGCTTATTCTTGTCCAATTAGGGTTTTTAACCAATCTTGTGCATCCAATAAGTTCATTTGTGTCATTGGTTTAACATTTAGGTCATTATCGTCCTCCCTAGGCATATTCTTGTCCAATTAGGGTTTTTAACCAATCTTGTGCTTCCAATAGGTGTGTTTGTGTCATTGGATGATCAATTAGGTCATTTTCGTCCTCCCTAGGCTTATTCTTGTCCAATTAGGGTTTTTAACCAATCTTGTGCATCCAATAAGTTGAGTTGTGTCATTCGATTAACATTTAGGTCATTTTCGTCCTCCCTAGGCTTATTCTTGTCCAATTACGGTTTTTAACCAATCTTGTGCATCCAATAGGTGTGTTTGTGTCATTGGATGATCAATTAGGTCATTTTCGTTCTCCCTAGGCTTATTCTTGTCCAATTAGGGTTTTTAACCAATCTTGTGCATCCAATAAGTATTTGTGTTATTGGATTAACATTTAGGTCATATTCGTCCTCCCTAGGCATATTCTTGTCCAATTAGGGTTTTTAACCAATCTTGTGCATCCAATAGGTGTGTTTGTGTCATTGGATGATCAATTAGGTCATTTTCGTCCTCCCTAGGCTTATTCTTGTCCAATTAGGGTTTATAACCAATCTTGTGCATCCAATAAGTTCATTTGTGTCATTGGATTAACATTTAGGTCATTTTCGTCCTCCCTAGGCATATTCTTGTCCAATTAGGGTTTTTAACCAATCTTGTGCATCCAATAGGTGTGTTTGTGTCATTGGATGATCAATTAGGTCATTTTCGTCCTCCTTAGGGATATTCTTGTCCAATTAGGATTTTTAACCAATCTTGTGCATCCAATAGGTGTGTTTGTGTCATTGGATGATCAATTAGGTCATTTTCGTCCTCCCTAGGCTTATTCTTGTCCAATTAGGGTTTTTAACCAATCTTGTGCATCCAATAAGTTCATTAGTGTCATTGGATGTTCAATTACGTCATTTTCGTCCTCCCTAGGCATGTTCTTGTCCAACTAGGGTTTTTAACCAATCTTGTGCATCCAATAGGTGTGTTTGTGTCATTGGATGATCAATTAGGTCATTTTCGTCCTCCCTAGGCTTATTCTTGTCCAATTAGGGTTTTTAACCAATATTGTGCATCCAATAGGTGTGTTTGTGTCATTGGATGATAAATTAGGTCATTTTCGTCCTCCCAAGGCTTATTCTTGTCCAATTAGGGTTTTTAACCAATCTTGTGCATCCAACAAGTTTGTTTATGTCATTGAATTAATATTTAGGTCATTTTCGTCCTCCCTAGGCATATTCTTGTCCAATTAGGGTTTTTAACCAATCTTGTGCATCCAATAGGTGTGTTTGTGTCATTGGATGATCAATTAGGTCATTTTCGTCCTCCCTAGGCATATTTTTGTCCAATTAGGGTCTTTAACCAATCTTGTGCATCCAATAAGTTCATTTGTGTCATTGGATTAACATTTAGGTCATTTTCGTCCTCCCTAGGCATATTCTTGTCCAATTAGGGTTTTTAACCAATCTTGTGCTTCCAATAGGTGTGTTTGTGTCATTGGATGATCAATTAGGTCATTTTCGTCCTCCCTAGGCTTATTCTTGTCCAATTAGGGTTTTTAACCAATCTTGAGCATCCAACAAGTTTGTTTATGTCATTGAATTAATCTTTAGGTCATTTTCGTCCTCCCTAGGCATATTCTTGTCCAATTAGGGTTTTTAACCAATCTTGTGCATCCAATAGGTGTGTTTGTGGCAATGGATGGTCAATTAGGTCATTTTCGTCCTCCCTAGGCTTATTCTTGTCCAATTAGGGTTTTTAACCAATCTTGTGCATCCAATAAGTTGAGTTGTGTCATTGGATTAACATTTAGGACATATTCGTCCTCCCTAGGCTTATTCTTGTCCAATTAGGGTTTATAACCAATCTTGTGCATCCAATAAGCTCATTTGTGTCATTGGATTAACATTTAGGCCATTTTCGTCCTCCCTCGGCATATTCTTGTCCAATTAGGGTTTTTAACCAATCTTGTGCTTCCAATAAGTGTGTTTGTGTCATTAGATGATCAATTAGGCCATTTTCGTCCTCCCTAGGCTTATTCTTGTCCAATTAGGGTTTTTAACCAATCTTGTGCATCCAATAACTTTGTTTGTGTCATTGAATTAATATTTAGGTCATTTTCGTCCTCCCTAGGCATATTCTTGTCCAATTAGGGTTTTTAACTAATCTTGTGCATCCAATATGTGTGTTTGTGTCATTGGATGATCAATTAGGTCATTTTTGTCCTCCCTAGGCATATTCTTGTCCAACTAGGGTTTTTAACCAATCTTGTGCATCCAATAGGTGTGTTTGTGTCATTGGATGATCAATTAGGTCATTTTCGTCCTCCCTAGGCTTATTCTTGTCCAATTAGGGTTTTTAACCAATCTTGTGCATCCAATAGGTGTGTTTGTGTCATTGGATGATCAATTAGGAAATTTTCGTCCTCCCTAGGCTTATTCTTGTCCAATTAGGGTTTTTAACCAATCTTGTGCATCCAATAGGTGTGTTTGTGTCATTGGATGATCAATTAGGTCATTTTCGTCCTCCCTAGGCTTATTCTTGTCCAATTAGGGTTTTTAACCAATCTTGTGCATCCAATAGGTGTGTTTGTGTCATTGGATGATCAATTAGGTCATTTTTGTCCTCCCTAGGCTTATTCTTGTCCAATTAGGGTTTTTAACCAATCTTGTGCATCCAATAAGTTCATTTGTGTCATTGGATGATCAATTAGGTCATTTTTGTCCTCCCTAGGCATATTCTTGTCCAGTTAGGGTTTTTAACCAATCTTGTTCATCCAATAGGTGTGTTTGTGTCATTGGATGATCAATTAGGTCATTTTCGTCCTCCCTAGGCATATTCTTGTCCAATTAGGGTTTTTAACCAATCTTGTGCATCCAATAGGTGTGTTTGTGTCATTGGATGATCAATTAGGTCATTTTCGTCCTCCCTAGGCTTATTCTTGTCCAATTAGGGTTTTTAACCAATCTTGTGCATCCAATAGGTGTGTTTGTGTCATTGGATGATCAATTAGGTCATTTTTGTCCTCCCTAGGCTTATTCTTGTCCTATTAGGGTTTTTAACCAATCTTGTGCATCCAATAGGTGTGTTTGTGTCATTGGATGATCAATTAGGTCATTTTCGTCCTCCATAGGCTTATTCTTGTCCAATTAGGGTTTTTAACCAATCTTGTGCTTCCAATAAGTTCATTTGTGTCATTGGATTAACATTTAGGTCATTTTCGTCCTCCCTAGGCATATTCTTGTCCAATTAGGGTCTTTAACCAATCTTGTGCATCCAATAGGTGTGTTTGTGTCATTGGATGATCAATTAGGTTATTTTCGTCCTCCCTAGGCTTATTCTTGTCCAATTAGGGTTTTTAACCAATCCTGTGTATCCAATAAGTTGAGTTGTGTCATTGGATTAACATTTAGGTCATTTTCGTCCTCCCTAGGCATATTCTTGTCCAATTAGGGTTTTTAACCAATCTTGTGCATCCAATAGGTGTGTTTGTGTCATTGGATGATCAATTAGGTCATTTTCGTCCTCCATAGGCTTATTCTTGTCCAATTAGGGTTTTTAACCAATCCTGTGCATCCAATAAGTTCATTTGTGTCATTGGATTAACATTTAGGTCATTTTCGTCCTCCCTAGGCATATTCTTGTCCAATTAGGGTTTTTAACCAATCTTGTGCATCCAATAGGCGTGTTTGTGTCATTGGATGATCAATTAGGTCATTTTCGTCCTCCCTAGGCTTATTTTTGTCCAATTAGGGTTTTTAACCAATCTTGTGCATCCAATAAGTTCATTTGTGTCATTGGATTAACATTTAGGTCATTTTCGTCCTCCCTAGGCATATTCTTGTCCAATTAGGGTTTTTAACCAATCTTGTGCTTCCAATAGGTGTGTTTGTGTCATTGGATGATCAATTAGGCCATTTTCGTCCTCCCTAGGCTTATTCTTGTCCAATTAGGGTTTTTAACCAATCTTGTGCATCCAATAACTCTGTTTGTGTCATTGAATTAATATTTAGGTCATTTTCGTCCTCCCTAGGCATATTCTTGTGCAATTAGGGTTTTTAACCAATCTTGTGCATCCAATAGGTGTGTTTGTGTCATTAGATGATCAATTAGATCATTTTCGTCCTCCCTAGGCTGATTCTTGTCCAATTAGGGTTTTTAACCAATCTTGTGCATCCAATAAGTTCCTTTGTGTCATTGGATTAACATTTAGGTCATTTTCGTCCTCCCTAGTCATATTCTTGTCCAATTAGGGTTTTTAACCAATCTTGTGCATCCAATAGGTGTGTTTGTGTCATTGGATTATCAATTAGGTCATTTTCGTCCTCCCTAGGCTTATTCTTGTCCAATTAGGGTTTTTAACCAATCTTGTGCATCCAATAAGTTGAGTTGTGTCATTGGATTATCATTTAGGTCATTTTCGTCCTCCCTAGGCATATTCTTGTCCAATTAGGGTTTTTAACGAATCTTGTGCATCCAATAGGTGTGTTTGTGTCATTGGATGATCAATTAGGTCATTTTCGTCCTCCCTAGGCTTATTCTTGCCCAATTAGGGTTTTTAACCAATCTTGTGCATCCAATAACTTGAGTTGTGTCATTGGATTAGCATTTAGGTCATTTTTGTTCTCCCTAGGCTTATTCTTGTCCAATTAGGGTTTTTAACCAATCTTGTGCATCGAATAAGTTCATTTGTGTCATTGGATTAACATTTAGGTCATTTTCGTCCTCCCAAGGCATATTCTTTTCCAATTAGGGTTTTTAACCAATCTTGTGCATCCAATAGGTGTGTTTGTGTCATTGGATGATCAATTAGGTAATTTTCGTCCTCCCTAGGCTTATTCGTGTCCAATTAGGGTTTTAAACTAATCTTGTGCATCCAATAAGTTCATTTGTGTCATTGGATTAACATTTAGGTCATTTTCGTCCTCCCTAGGCATATTCTTGTCCAATTAGGGTTTTTAACCAATCTTGTGCATCCAATAAGTTCATTTGTGTCATTGGATTAACATTTAGGTCATTTTCGTCCTCCCTAGGCATATTCTTGTCCAATTAGGGTTTTTAACCAATCTTGTGCATCCAATAGGTGTGTTTGTGTCATTGGATGATCAATTAGGTTATTTTCATCCTCCCTAGGCTTATTCTTGTCCAATTAGGGTTTTTAACCGATCTTGTGCATCCAATAGGTGTATTTGTGTCATTGGATGATCAATTAGGTCATTTTCGTCCTCTCTAGGCATATTCTTGTCCAATTAGGGTTTTTAACCAATCTTGTGCATCCAACAGGTGTGTTTGTGGCAATGGATGATCAATTAGGTCATTTTCGTCCTCCCTAGGCATATTATTGTCCAATTAGGGTTTTTAACCAATCTTGTGCATCCAATAGGTGTGTTTGTGTCATTGGATGATCAATTACGTCATTTTCGTCCTCCCTAGGCTTATTCTTGTCCAATTAGGATTTTTAACCAATCTTGTGCATCCAATAATTTCATTTGTGTCATTGCATGATCAATTAGGTCATTTTCGTCCTCCCTAGGCAAATTCTTGTCCAACTAGGGTTTTTAACCAATCTTTTGCATCCAATAGGTGTGTTTGTGTCATTGGATGATCAATTAGGTCATTTTCGTCCTCCCTAGGCTTATTCTTGTCCAATTAGGGTTTTTAACCAATCTTTTGCATCCAATAGGTGTGTTTGTGTCATTGGATGATCAATTAGGTCATTTTCGTCCTCCCTAGGCTTATTCTTGTCAAATTAGGGTTTTTAACCAATCTTTTGCATCCAATAGGTGTGTTTGTGTCATTGGATGATCAATTAGGTCATTTTAGTCCTTCCTAGGCTTATTCTTGTCCAATTAGGGTTTTTAACCAATCTCGTGCATCCAATAAGTTCATTTGTGTCATTGGATTAACATTTAGGTCATTTTCGTCTTCCCTAGGCATATTCTTGTCCAATTAGGGTTTTTAACCAATCTTGTGCATCCAATAGGTGTGTTTGTGTCATTGGATGATCAATTAGGTCATTTTCGTCCTCCCTAGGCTTATTCTTGTCCAATTAGGGTTTTTAACCAATCTTGTGCATCCAATAAGTTCATTTGTGTATTGGATTAACATTTAGGTCATTTTCGTCCTCCCTAGGCATATTCTTGTCCAATTAGGGTTTTTAACCAATCTTGTGCATCCAATAGGTGTGTTTGTGTCATTGGATGATCAATTAGGTCATTTTCGTCCTCCCTAGGCTTATTCTTGTCCAATTAGAGGTTTTAACCAATCTTGTGCATCCAATAGGTGTGTTTGTGTCATTGGATGATCCATTAGGTCATTTTCGTCCTCCCTAGGCTTATTCTTGTCCAATTAGGGTTTTTAACCAATCTTGTGCATTCAATAGGTGTGTTTGTGCCATTGGATGATCAATTAGATAATTTTCGTCCTCCCTAGGTATATTCTTGTCCAATTAGGGTTTTTAACGAATCTTGTGCATCCAATAGGTGTGTTTGTGTCATTGGATGATCAATTAGGTCATTTTAGTCCTCCCTAGGCTTATTCTTGTCCAATTAGGGTTTTTAACCAATCTTGTGCATCCAATAAGTTCATTTGTGTCTTTGGATTAACATTTAGGTCATTTTCGTCCTCCCTAGGCATATTCTTGTCCAATTAGGGTTTTTAACCAATCTTGTGCTGCCAAAAGGTGTGTTTGTGTCATTGGATGATCAATTAGGTCATTTTCGTCCTCCCTAGGCTTATTCTTGTCCAATTAGGGTTTTTAACCAATCTTGTGCATCCAATAAGTTTGTTTGTGTCATTGAATTAATATTTAGGTCATTTTCGTCCTCCCTAGGCATATTCTTGTCCAATTAGGGTTTTTAACCAATCTTGTGCATCCAATAGGAGTGTTTGTGTCATTGGATGATCAATTTGGTCATTTTCGTCCTCCCTAGGCTTATTCTTGTCCAATTAGGGTTTTTAACCAATCTTGTGCATCCAATAACTTTGTTTGTGTCATTGAATTAATATTTAGGTCATTTTCGTCCTCCCTAGGCATATTCTTGTCCAATTAGGGTTTTTAACCAATCTTGTGCATCCAATAGGTGTGTTTGTGTAATTGGATGATCAATTAAGTCATTTTCGTCCTCCCTAGGCTTATTCTCTTCCAATTAGGGTTTTTAACCAATCTTGTGCATCCAATAAGTTCATTTGTGTCATTGGATTAACATTTAGGTCATTTTCGTCCTCCCTAGGCATATTCTTGTCCAATTAGGGTTTTTAACCAATCTTGTGCATCCAATAGGTGTGTTTGTGTCTTTCGATGATCAATTAGGTCATTTTCGTCCTCCCTAGGCTTATTCTTGTCCAATTAGGGTTTTTAACCAATCTTGTGCATCCAATAGGTGTGTTTGTGTCATTGGATGATCAATTAGGTCATTTTCGTCCTCCCTAGGCTTATTCTTGTCCAATTAGGGTTTTTAACCAATCTTGTGCATCCAATAAGTTCATTTGTGTCATTAAATTAACGTTTAGGTCATTTTCGTCCTCCCTAGGCTTATTCTTGTCTAATTAGGGTTTTTAACCAATCTTGTGCATCCAATAAGTTCATTTGTGTCATTGGATTAACATTTAGGTCATTTTCGTCCTCCCTAGGCATATTCTTGTCCAATTAGGGTTTTTAACCAATCTTGTGATTCCAATAGGTGTGTTTGTGTCATTGGATGTTCAATTAGGTCATTTTCCTCCTCCCTAGGCTTATTCTTGTCCAATTAGGGTTTTTAACCAATCTTGTGCATCCAATAGGTGTGTTTGTGTCATTGGATGATCAATTAGGTCATTTTCGTCCTCCCTAGGCTTATTCTTGTCCAACTAGAGTTTTTAACCAATCTTGTGCATCCAATAGGTGTGTTTGTGTCATTGGATGATCAATTAGGTCATTTTCGTCCTCCCTAGGCTTATTCTTGTCCAATTAGGGTTTTTAACCAATCTTGTGCATCCAATAAGTTCATTTGTGTCATTGGATTAACATTTAGGTAATTTTCGTCCTCCCTAGGCATATTCTTGTCAACTTAGGGATTTTAACCAACCTTGTGCTTCCAATAGGTGTGTTTGTGTCATTGGATGATCAATTAGGTCATTTTCGTCCTCCCTAGGCTTATTCTTGTCCAATTAGGGTTTTTAACAAATCTTGTGCATCCAATAACTTTGTTTGTGTCATTGAATTAATATTTAGGTCATTTTCGTCCTCCCTAGGCATATTCTTGTCCAATTAGGGTTTTTAACCAATCTTGTGCATCCAATAGGTGTGTTTGTGTCATTGGATGATCAATTAGGTCATTTTCGTCCTCCCTAGGTTTATTCTTGTCCAATTAGGGTTTTTAACCAATCTTGTGAATCCAATAAGTTCATTTGTGTCATTGGATTAACATTTAGGTCATTTTCGTCCTCCCTAGGCATATTCTTGTCCAATTAGGGTTTTTAACCAATCTTGTGCATCCAATAGGTGTGTTTGTGTCATTGGATGATCAATTAGGTTATTTTCGTCCTCCCTAGGCTTATTCTTGTCCAATTAGGGTTTTTAACCAATCTTGTGCATCCAATAAGTTGAGTTGTGTCATTGGATTAACATTTAGGTCATTTTGTCCTCCCTAGGCATATTCTTGTCCAATTAGGGTTTTTAACCAATCTTGTGCATCCAATAAGTTGAGTTGTGTCATTGGATTAGCATTTAGGTCATTTTCGTCCTCCCTAGGCTTATTCTTGTCCAATTAGGATTTTTAACCAATCTTGTGCATCCAATAAGTTCATTTGTGTCATTGGATTAACATTTAGGTCATTTTCGTCCTCCCTAGGCATATTCTTGTCCTATTAGGGTTTTTAACCAATCTTGTGCATCCAATAGGTGTGTTTGTGTCATTGGATGATCAATTAGGTCATTTTCGTCCTCCCTAGGCTTATTCTTGTCCAATTAGGGTTTTTAACCAATCTTGTGCATCCAATAAGTTCATTTGTGTCATTGGATGATCAATTAGGTCATTTTCATCCTCCCTAGGCATATTCTTGTCCAACTAGGGTTTTTAACCAATCTTGTGCATCCAATAGGTGTGTTTGTGTTATTGGATGATCAATTAGGTCATTTTCGTCCTCCCTAGGCTTATTCTTGTCCAATTAGGGTTTTTCACCAATCTTGTGGATCCAATAGGTGTGTTTGTGTCATTGGATGATCAATTAGGTCATTTTCGTCCTCCCTAGGCTTATTCTTGCCCAATTAGGGTTTTTAACCAATCTTGTGCATCCAATAAGTTGAGTTGTGTCATTGGATTAGCATTTAGGTCATTTTCGTCCTCCCTAGGCTTATTCTTGTCCAATTAGGATTTTTAACCAATCTTGTGCATCCCATAAGTTCGTTTGTGTCATTGGATTAACATTTAGGTCATTTTCGTCCTCCCTAGGCATATTCTTGTCCAATTAGGATTTTTAACCAATCTTGTGCATCCAATAGGTGTGTTTGTGTCATTGGATGATCAATTAGGTTATTTTCGTCCTCCCTAGGCTTATTCGTGTCCAATTAGGGTTTTTAACTAATCTTGTGCATCCAATAAGTTCATTTGTGTCATTGGATTAACATTTAGGTCATTTTCGTCCTCCCTAGGCATATTCTTGTCCAATTACGATTTTTAACCAATCTTGTGCATCCAATAGGTGTGTTTGTGTCATTGGATGATCAATTAGGTCATTTTCGTCCTCCCTAGGCTTATTCTTGTCCAATTAGAGGTTTTAACCAATCTTGTGCATCCAATAAGTTCATTTGTGTCATTGGATTAACATTCAGGTCATTTTAGTCCTCCCTAGGCATATTCTTGTCCAATTAGGGTTTTTAACCAATCTTGTGCTTCCAATAGGTGTGTTTGTGTCATTGGATGATCCATTAGGTCATTTTCGTCCTCCCTAGGCTTATTCTTGTCCAATTAGGGTTTTTAACCAATCTTGTGCATCCAATAACTTTGTTTGTGTCATTGAATTAATATTTAGGTCATTTTCGTCCTCCCTAGGCGTATTCTTGTCCAATTAGGGTTTTTAACCAATCTTGTGCATCCAATAGGTGTGTATGTGTCGTTAGATGATCAATTAGGTCATTTTCGTCCTCCCTAGGCTTATTCTGGTTCAATTAAGGTTTTTAACCAATCTTGTGCATCCAATAAGTTCATTTGTGTCATTGGATTAATATTTAGGTCATTTTTGTCCTCCCTAGGCATATTCATGTCCATTTAGGGTTTTTAACCAATCTTGTGCATCCAATAGGTGTGTTTGTGTCATTGGATGATCAATTAGGTCATTTTCGTCCCCCCTCGGCATATTCTAGTCCAATTAGGGTTTTTAACCAATCTTGTGCATCCAATACGTGTGTTTGTGGCAATGGATGATCAATTAGGTCATTTTCGTCCTCCCTAGGCTTATTCTGGTCCAATTAGGGTTTTTAACCAATGTTGTGCATCCAATAGGTGTGTTTGTGTCATTGGATGATCAATTAGGTTATTTTCGTCCTCCCTAGGCTTATTCTTGCCCAATTAGGGTTTTTAACCAATCTTGTGCATCCAATAAGTTGAGTTGTGTCATTGGATTAGCATTTAGGTCATTTTCGTCCTCCCTAGGCTTATTCTTGTCCAATTAGGGTTTTTAACCAATCCTGTGCATCCAATAAGTTCATTTGTGTCATTGGATTAACATTTAGGTCATTTTCGTCCTCCCTAGGCATATTCTTGTCCAATTAGGGTTTTTAACCAATCTTGTGCATCCAATAAGTTCATTTGTGTCATTGGATTAACATTTAGGTCATTTTCGTCCTCCCTAGGCATATTCTTGTCCAATTAGGGTTTTTAACCAATCTTGTGCATCCAATAGGTGTGTTTGTGTCGTTGGATGATCAATTAGGCCATTTTCGTCCTCCCTATGCTTATTCTTGTCCAATTAGGGTTTTAACCAATCATGTGCATCCAATAAGTTGAGTTGTGTCATTGGATTAACATTTAGGTCATATTCGTCCTCCCTAGGCTTATTCTTGTCCAATTAGGGTTTTTAACCAATCTTGTGCATCCAATAGGTGTGTTTGTGTCATTGGATGATCAATCAGGTCATTTTTGTCCTCCCTAGGCTTATTCTTGTCCAACTAGGGTTTTTAACCAATCTTGTGCATCCAATAAGTTTGTTTGTGTCATTGAATTAATATTTAGGTCATTTTCGTCCTCCCTAGGCATATTCTTGTCCAATTAGGGTTTTTAACCAATCTTGTGCATCCAATAGGTGTGTTTGTGTCATTGGATGATCAATTAGGTCATTTTCGTCCTCCATAGGCATATTTTTGTCCAATTAGGGTTTTTAACCAATCTTGTGCATCCAATAAGTTCATTTGTATCATTGGATTAACATTTAGGTCATTGTCGTCCTCCATAGGCATATTCTTGTCCAATTAGGGTTTTTAACCAATCTTGTGCATCCAATAGGTGTGTTTGTGTCATTGGATGATCAATTAGGTTATTTTCGTCCTCCCTAGGCTTATTATTGTCCAATTAGGGTTTTTAACTAATCTTGTGCATCCAATAAGTTCATTTGTGTCATTGGATTAACATTTAGGTCATTTTCGTCCTCCCTAGGCATATTCTTGTCCAATTAGGGTTTTTAACGAATCTTGTGCATCCAATAGGTGTGTTTGTGTCATTGGATGATCAATTAGGTCATTTTCGTCCTCCCTAGGCTTATTCTTGTCCAATTAGGGTTTTTAACCAATCTTGTGCATCCTATAAGTTGAGTTGTGTCATTGGATTAACATTTAGGTCATTTTCGTCCTCCCTAGGCTTATTCTAGTCCAATTAGGGTTTTTAACCAATCTTGTGCATACAGTAGGTGTGTTTGTGTCATTGGATGATCAATTAGGTCATTTTCGTCCTCCCTAGGCTTATTCTTGCCCAATTAGGGTTTTTAACCAATCTTGTGCATCCAATAAGTTGAGTTGTGTCATTGGATTAACATTTAGGTCATGTTCGTCCTCCCTAGGCTTATTCTTGTCCAATTAGGGTTTTTAACCAATCTTGTGCATCCAATAGGTGTGTTTGTGTCATTGGATGATCAATTAGGCCATTTTCGTCCTCCCTAGGCATATTCTTGTCCAATTAGGGTTTTTAACGAATCTTGTGCATCCAATAGGTGTGTTTGTGTCATTGGATGATCAATTAGGTCATTTTCGTCCTCCCTAGGCTTATTCTTGTCCAATTAGGGTTTTTAACCAATCTTGTGCATCCAATAAGTTGAGTTGTGTCATTGGATTAAAATTTAGGTCATTTTCGTCCTCCCTAGGCTTATTCTTGTCCAATTAGGGTTTTTAACCAATCTTGTGCATCCAATAGGTGTGTTTGTGTCATTAGATGATCAATTAGGTTATTTTCGTCCTCCCTAGGCTTATTCTTGTCCAATTAGGGTTTTTAACCAATCTTGTGCATCCAATAAGTTGAGTTGTGTCATTGGATTAACATTTAGGTCATTGGATGTCCACCCTAGGCTTATTGTATTCGAATTAGGGTTTTTAACCAATCTTGTGCATCCAATAAGTTGAGTTGTGTCATTGGATTAACATTTAGGTCATTGGATGTCCTCCCTAGGCTTATTCTTGTCGAATTAGGGTTTTTAACAAATCTTGTGCATCCAATAAGTTCATTTGTGTCATTGGATTTACATTTAGGTCATTTTCGTCCTCCCTAGGCATATTCTTGTCCAATTAGGGTTTTTAACCAATCTTGTGCATCCAATAGGTGTGTTTGTGTCACTGGATGATCAATTAGGTCATTTTCGTCCTCCCTAGGCTTATTCTTGCCCAATTAGGGTTTTTAACCAATCTTGTGCATCCAATAAGTTGAGTTGTGTCATTGGATTAGCATTTAGGTCATTTTCGTCCTCCCTTGGCATATTCTTGTCCAATTAGGGTTTTTAACCAATCTTGTGCATCCAATAGGTGTGTTTGTGTCATTGGATGATCAATTAGGTCATTTTCGTCCTCCCTAGGCCTATTCTTGTCCAATTAGGGTTTTTAACCAATGTTGTGCATCCAATAAGTTCGTTTGTGTCATTGAATTAACATTTAGGTCATTTTCGTCCTCCCTAGGCATATTCTTGTCCAATTAGGGTTTTTAACCAATCTTGTGCATCCAATAGGTTTGTTTGTGTCATTGGATGATCAATTAGGTCATTTTCGTCCTCCCTATGCTTATTCTTGTCCAATTAGGGTTTTTAACCAATCTTGTGCATCCAATAAGTTCATTTGTGTCATTGGATGATCAATTAGGTCATTTTCGTCCTTCCTAGGCATATTCTTGTCCAACTAGGGTTTTTAACCAACCTTGTGCATCCAATAGGTGTGTTTGTATCATTGGATGATCAATTAGGCCATTTTCGTCCTCTTTAGGCTTATTCTTGTCCAATTAGGGTTTTTAACCAATCTTGTGCATCCAATAAGTTCATTTGTGTCATTGGATTAACATTTAGGTCATTTTCGTCCTCCCTAGGCATATTCTTGTCCAATTAGGGTTTTTAACCAATCTTGTGCATCCAATAGGTGTGTTTGTGTCATTGGATGATCAATTAGGTCATTTTCGTCCTCCCTATGCTTATTCTTGTCCAATTAGGGTTTTTAACCAATCTTGTCCATCCTATAGGTGTGTTTGTGTCATTGGATGATCAATTAGGTCATTTTCGTCCTTTCTATGCTTATTCTTGTCCAATTAGGGTTTTTAACCAATCTTGTGCATCCAATAGGTGTGTTTGTGTCATTGGATGATCAATTAGGTCATTTTCGTCCTCCCTAGGCTTATTCTTGTCCAATTATGGTTTTTAACCAATCTTGTGCATCCAATAAGTTCATTTGTGTCATTGGATTAACATTTAGGTCATTTTCGTCCTCCCTAGGCATATTCTTGTCCAATTAGGGTTTTTAACCAATCTTGTGCATCCAATAGGTGTGTTTGTGTCATTAGATGATCAATTAGGTTATTTTCGTCCTCCCAACGCTTATTCTTGTCCAATTTGGGTTTTTAACTAATCTTGTACATCCAATAAGTTCATTTGTGTCATTGGATGATCAATTAGGTCATTTTCGTCCCCCCTAGGCATATTCTTGTCCAATTTGGGTTTTTAACCAATCTTGTGCATCCAATAGGTGTGTTTGTGTCATTGGATGATCAATTAGGTCATTTTCGTCCTCCCTAGGCTTATTCTTGTCCAATTATGGTTTTTAACCAATCTTGTGCATCCAATAAGTTCATTTGTGTCATTGGATTAACATTTAGGTCATTTTCGTCCTCCCTAGGCATATTCTTGTCCAATTAGGGTTTTTAACCAATCTTGTGCATCCAATAGGTGTGTTTGTGTCATTGGATGATCAAATAGGTCATATTCGTCGTCCCTAGGCTTATTCTTGTCCAATTAGGGTTTTTAACCAATCTTGTGCATCCGATAAGTTTGTTTGTGTCATTGAATTAATATTTAGGTCATTTTCGTCCTCCCTAGGCATATTCTTGTCCAATTAGGGTTTTTAACCAATCTTGTGCATCCAATTGGTGTGTTTGTGTCATTGGATGATCAATTAGGTCATTTTCGTCCTCCCTAGGCTTATTCTTGTCCAATTATGGTTTTTAACCAATCTTGTGCATCCAATAAGTTCATTTGTGTCATTGGATTAACATTTAGGTCATTTTCGTCCTCCCTAGGCATATTCTTGTCCAATTAGGGTTTTTAACCAATCTTGTGCATCCAATAGGTGTGTTTGTGTCATTGGAAGATCAATTAGGTCATTTTCGTCCTCCCTAGGCTTATTCTTGTCCAATTATGGTTTTTAACCAATCTTGTGCATCCAATAAGTTCATTTGTGTCATTGGATTAACATTTAGGTCATTTTCGTCCTCCCTAGGCATATTCTTGTCCAATTAGGGTTTTTAACCAATCTTGTGCATCCAATAGGTGTGTTTGTGTCATTGGATGATCAATTAGGTCATTTTCGTCCTCCCTAGGCTTATTCTTGTCCAATTATGGTTTTTAATCAATCTTGTGCATCCAATAAGTTCATTTGTGTCATTGGATTAACATTTAGGTCATTTTCGTCCTCCCTAGGCATATTCTTGTCCAATTAGGGTTTTTAACCAATCTTGTGCTTCCAATAGGTGTGTTTGTGTCATTGGATGATCAATTAGGTCATTTTCGTCCTCCCTAGGCTTATTCTTGTCCAATTAGGGTATTTAACCAATCTTGTGCATCCAATAACTTTGTTTGTGTCATTGAATTAATATTTAGGTCATTTTCGTCCTCCCTAGGCATATTCTTGTCCAATTAGGGTTTTTAACCAATCTTGTGCATCCAATAGGTGTGTATGTGTCATTAGATGATCAATTAGGTCATTTTCGTCCTCCCTAGGCATATTCTTGTCCAATTAGGGTTTTTAACCAATCTTGTGCTTCCAATAGGTGTGTTTGTGACATTGGATGATTAATTAGGTCATTTTCGTCCTCCCTAGGCTTATTCTTGTCCAATTAGGGTTTTTAACCAATCTTGTGCATCCAACAAGTTTGTTTATGTCATTGAATTAATATTTAGGTCATTTTTGTCCTCCCTAGGCATATTCTTGTCCAATTAGAGTTTTTAACGAATCTTGTGCATCCAATAGGTGTGTTTGTGTCATTGGATGATCAATTAGGTTATTTTCGTCCTCCCTAGGCATATTGTTGTCCAATTAGGGTTTTTAACCAATCTTGTGCATCCAATAGGTGTGTTTGTGTCATTGCATGATCAATTTGGTCATTTTCGTCCTCCCTAATCTTATTATTGTCCAATTAGGGTTTTTAACCAATCTTGTCCATCCAATAGGAGTGTTTGTGTCATTGGACGATCAATTAGGTCATTTTCGTCCTCCCTAGGCTTATTCTTGTCCAATTAGGGTTTTTAACCAATCTTGTGCATCCAATAGGTGCGTTTGTGTCATTGGATGATCAATTAGGTAATTTTCGTCCTCCCTAGGCTTATTCTTGTTCAATTAGGGTTTTTAACCAATGCTGTGCATCCAATAAGTTCGTTTGTGTCATTGAATTAACATTTAGGTCATTTTCGTCCTCCCTAGGCATATTCTTGTCCAATTAGGGTTTTTAACCAATCTTGTGCATCCAATAGGTGTGTTTGTGTCATTGGTTGATCAATTAGGTCATTTTCGTCCTCCCTAGGCTAATTCTTGTCCAATTAGGGTTTTTAACCAATCTTTTGCATCCAATAAGTTTGTTTGTTTCATGAATTAATATTTAGGTCATTTTCGTCCTCCCTAGGCATATTCTTGTCCAATTAGGGTTTTTAACCAATCTTGTGCATCCAATAGGTGTGTTTGTGTCATTGGATGATCAATTAGGTCATTTTCGTCCTCCCTAGGCTTATTCTTGTCCAGTTAGGGTTTTTAACCAATCTTGTATATCCAATAAGTTCATTTGTGTCATTGGATTAACATTTAGGTCATTTTCGTCCTCCCTAGGCATATTCTTGTCCAATTAGGGTTTTTAACCAATCTTGTGCATCCAATAGGTGTGTTTGTGTCATTGGATGATCAATTAGGTCATTTTCGTCCTCCCTAGGCTTATTCTTGTCCAATTAGGGTTTTTAACCAATCTTGTGCATCCAATAAGTTTGTTTGTGTCATTGAATTAATATTTAGGTCATTTTCGTCCTCCCTAGGCATATTCTTGTCCAATTAGAGTTTTTAACCAATCTTGTGCTTCCAATAGGTGTGTTTGTGTCATTGGATGATCAATTAGGTCATTTTCGTCCTCCCTAGGCTTATTCTTGTCCAATTAGGGTTTTTAATCAATCTTGAGCATCCAATAAGTTCATTTGTGTCATTGGATTAACATTTAGGTCATTTTCGTCCTCCCTAGGCATATTCTTGTCCAATTAGGGTTTTTAACCAATCTTGTGCTTCCAATAGGTGTGTTTGTGTCATTGGATGATCAATTAGGTCATTTTCGTCCTCCCTAGGCTTATTCTTGTCCAATTAGGGTTTTTAACCAATCTTGGGCATCCAATAACTTTGTTTGTGTCATTGAATTAATATTTAGGTCATTTTCGTCCTCCCTAGGCATATTCTTGTCCAATTAGGGTTTTTAACCAATCTTGTGCATCCAATAGGTGTGTTTGTGTCATTGGATGATCAATTAGGTCATTTTCGTCCTCCCTAGGCTTATTCTTGTCCAATTAGGGTTTTTAACCGATCTTGTGCATCCAATAGATGTGTTTGTGTCATTGGATGATCAATTAAGTCATTTTCGTCCTGCCTAGGTATATTCTTGTCCAATTAGAGTTTTTAACCAATCTTGTGGATCCAATAGTTGTGTTTGTGTCATTGGATGATCAATTAGGTCATTGTCGTCCTCCCTTTGCATATTCTTGTCCAATTAGGGTTTTTAACCAATCTTGTGCTTCCAATAGATGTGTTTGTGTCATTGGATGATCAATTAGGTCATTTTCGTCCTCCCTAGGCATATTCTTGTCCAATTAGGGTTTTTAACCAATCTTGTGCATCCAATAGGTGTGTTTGTGTCATTGGATGATCAATTAGGTCATTTTCGTCCTCCCTAGGCTTATTCTTGTCCAATTAGGGTTTTTAACCAATCTTGTGCATCCCATAACTTTGTTTGTGTCATTGAATTAATATTTAGGTCATTTTCGTCCTCCCTAGGCATATTGTTGTCCAATTAGGGTTTTTAACCAATCTTGTGCATCCAATAGGTGTGTTTGTGTCATTGGATGATCAATTAGGTCATTTTCGTCCTCCCTAGGCTTATTCTTGTCCAATTAGGGTTTTTAACCAATCTTGTGCATCCAGTAGGTGTGTTTGTGTCATTGGATGACCAATTAGGTCATTTTCGTCCTCCCTAGGCATATTCTTGTCCAATTAGGGTTTTTAACCAATCTTGTGCATCCATTAGGTGTGTTTGTGGGAATGGATGATCAATTAGGTCATTTTCGTCATCCCTAGGCTTATGCTAGTCAAATTAGGGTTTTTAACCAATCTTGTGCATCCAATAGTTGTGTTTGGGTCATTGGATGATCAATTAGGTCATTTTCGTCCTCCCTAGGCTTATTCTTGTCCAATTAGGGTTTTTAACCAATCTTGTGCATCCAATAGGTGTGTTTGTGTCATTGGATGATCAATTAGGTCATTTTCGTCCTCCCTAGGCTTATTCTTGTCCAATTAGGGTTTTTAACCAATCTTGTGCATCCAATAAGTTTGTTTGTGTCATTGAATTAATATTTAGGTCATTTTCGTCCTCCCTAGGCATATTCTTGTCCAATTAGGGTTTTTAACCAATCTTGTGCATCCAATAGGTGTGTTTGTGTCATTGGATGATTAATTATGTCATTTTCGTCCTCCCTAGGCTTATCCTTGTCCAATTAGGGTTTTTAACCAATCTTGTGCATCCAATAAGTTCATTAGTGTCATTGAATGATCAATTAGGTCATTTTCGTCCTCCCTAGGCAAGTTCCATTCCAACTAGGGTTTTTAACCAATCTTGTGCCTCCAATAGGTGTGTTTGTGTCATTGGATGATCAATTAGGTCATTTTCGTCCTCCCTAGGCTTATTCATGTCCAATTAGGGTTTTTAACCAATCTTGTGCATCCAATAAGTTTGTTTGTGTCATTGAATTAATATTTAGGTCATTTTCGTCCTCCCTAGGCATATTCTTGTCCAATTAGGGTTTTTAACCAATCTTGTGCATCCAATAGGTGTGTTTGTGTCATTGGATGATCAATTAGGTCATTCTGGTCCTCCCTAGGCTTATTTTTGTCCAATTAGGGTTTTTAACCAATCTTGTGCATCCAATAGGTGTGTTTGTGTCATTGGATGATCAATTAGGTCATTTTCGTCCTCCCTAGGCTTATTCTTGTCCAATTAGGGTTTTTAACCTATCTTGTGCATCCAATAGGTGTGTTTGTGTCATTGGATGATCGATTAGGTCATTTTCGTCCTCCCTTGACTTATTCTTGTCAAATTAGGGTTTTTAACCAATCTTGTGCATCCAATAACTTTGTTTGTGTCATTGAATTAATATTTAGGTCATTTTCGTCCTCCCTAGGCATATTCTTGTCCAATTAGGGTTTTTAACCAATCTTGTGCATCCAATAGGTGTGTTTGTGTCATTGGATGATCAATTAGATCATTTTCCTCCTCCCTAGGCATATTCTTGTCCAATTAGGGTTTTTAACCAATCTTGTGCATCCAATAGGTGTGTTTGTGTCATTGGATGATCAATTAGGTCATTTTCCTCCTCCCTAGGCATATTCTTGTCCAACTAGGGTTTTTAACCACTCTTGTGCATCCAATAGGTGTGTTTGTGTCATTGGATGATCAATTAGGTCATTTTCGTCCTCCCTAGGCATATTCTTATCCAATTAAGGTTTTTAACCAATCTTGTGCATCCAATAGGTGTGTTTGTGTCATTGGATGATCAATTAGGTCATTTTCGTCCTTTCTATGCTTATTCTTGTCCAATTAGGGTTTTTAACCAATCTTGTGCATCCAATAAGTTCATTTGTGACATTGGATGATCAATTAGGTAATTTTCGTCCTCCCTAGGCTAATTCTTGTCCAATTAGGGTTTTTAACCAATCTTGTGCATCCAATAAGTTCATTTGTGTCATTGGATGATCAATTAGGTCATTTTCGTCCTCCCTAGGCATATTCTTGTCCAACTAGGGTTTTTAACCAATCTTGTGCTTCCAATAGGTGTGTTTGTGTCATTGGATGATCAATTAGGTCATTTTCGTCCTCCTTAGGTTTATTCTTGTCCAATTAGGGTTTTTAACAAATCTTGTGCATCCAATAAGTTCATTTGTGTTATTGGATGATCAATTAGGTCATTTTCGTCCTCCCTAGGCATATTCTTGTCCAATTAGGGTTTTTAACCAATCTTGTGCATCCAATAGGTGTGTTTGTGTCATTGGATGATCAATTAGGTCATTTTCGTCCTCCCTAGGCTTATTCTTGTCCAATTAGGGTTTTTAACTAATCTTGTGCATCCAATAACTTCATTTGTGTCATTGGATGATCAATTAGGTCATTTTCGTCCTCCCTAGGCATATTCTTGTCCAATTAGGGTTTTTAACCAATCTTGTGCATCCAATAGGTGTGTTTGTGTCATTGGATGATCAATTAGGTCATTTTCGTCCTCCGTAAGCATATTCTTGTCCAATTAGCGATTTTAACCAATCTTGTGCATCCAATAGGTTTGTTTGTGTCATTGGATGATCAATTAGGTCATTTTTGTCCTCCCTAGGCTTATTCTTGTCCAATTAGGGTTTTTAACCAATCTTGTGCATCCAATAAGTTTGTTTGTGTCATTGAATTAATATTTAGGTCATTTTCGTCCTCCCAAGGCATATTCTTGTCCAATTAGGGTTTTTAACTAATCTTGTGCATCCAATAGGTGTGTTTGTGTCATTGGATGATCAATTAGGTCATTTTCGTCCTCCCTAGGCTTATTCTTGTCCAATTAGGGTTTTTAACCAATCTTGTGCATCCAATAAGTTTGTTTCTGTCATTGAATTTATATTTAGGTCATTTTCGTCCTCCCTAGGCATATTCTTGTCCAATTAGGGTTTTTAACCAATCTTGTGCATCCAATAGGTGTGTTTGTGTCCTTGGATGATCAATTAGGTCATTTTTGTCCTCCCTAGGCATATTCTTGTCCAACTAAGGTTTTTAACCAATCTTGTGCTTCCAATAGGTGTGTTTGTGTCATTGGATGATCAATTAGGTCATTCTGGTCCTCCCTAGGCTTATTCTTGTCCAATTAGGGTTTTTAACCAATCTTGTGCATCCAATAGGTGTGTTTGTGTCATTGTATGATCAATTAGGTCATTTTCGTCCTCCCTAGGCATATTCTTGTCCAATTAGGGTTTTTAACCAATCTTGTGCATCCAATAAGTTTGTTTGAGTCATTGAATTAATATTTAGGTCATTTTCGTCCTCCCAAGGCATATTCTTGTCCAATTAGGGTTTTTAACTAAACTTGTGCATCCAATAGGTGTGTTTGTGTCATTGGATGATCAATTAGGTCATTTTCGTCCTCCGTAGGCTTATTCTTGTCCAATTAGGGTTTTTAACCAATCTTGTGCATCCAATAAGTTTGTTTGTGTCATTGAATTAATATTTAGGTCATTTTCGTCCTCCCTAGGCATATTCTTGTCCAATTAGGGTTTTTAACCAATCTTGTGCATCCAATAGGTGTGTTTGTGTCATTGGATGATCAATTAAGTCATTTTCGTCCTCCATAGGCATATTCTTGTCCAATTAGGGTTTTTAACCAATCTTGTGCTTCCAATAGGTGTGTTTCTGTCATTGGATGATCAATTAGGTCATTTTCGTCCTCCCTAGACTTATTCTTGTCCAATTAGGGTTTTTAACCAATCTTGTGCATCCAATAAGTTTGTTTATGTCATTGAATTAATATTTAGGTCATTTTCGTCCTCCCTAGGCATATTCTTGTCCAATTAGGGTTTTTAACCAATCTTGTGCATCCAATAGGTGTGTTTGTGTCATTGGATGATCAATTAGGTCATTTTCGTCCTCCCTAGGCTTATTCTTGTCCAATTAGGGTTTTTAACCAATCTTGTGCATCCAATAACTTTGTTTGTGTCATTGAATTAATATTAATGTCATTTTCGTCCTCCCTAGGCATATTCTTGTCCAATTAGGGTTTTTAACCAATCTTGTGCATCCAATAAGTTGAGTTGTGTCATTGGATTAACATTTAGGTCATTTTCGTCCTCCCTAGGCATATTCTTGTCCAATTAGGGTTTTTAACCAATCTGGTGCATCCAATAGGTGTGTTTGTGTCATTGGATGATCAATTAGGTCATTTTCGTCATCCCTAGGCTTATTCTTGTCCAATTAGGGTTTTTAACCAATGTTGTGCATCCAATAAGTTCGTTTGTGTCATTGAATTAACATTTAGGTCATTTTCGTCGTCCCTAGGCATATTCTAGTCTAATTAGGGTTTTTAACCAATCTTGTGCATCCAATAAGTTTGTTTGTGTCATTGAATTAATATTTAGGTCATTTTCGTCCTCCCTAGGCATATTCTTGTCCAATTAGGGTTTTTAACCAATCTTGTGCATCCAATAGGTGTGTTTGTGTCATTGGATGATCAATTAGGTCATTTTCGTCCTCCCTATGCTTATTCTTGTCCAATTAGGGTTTTTAACCAATCTTGTGCATCCAATAACTTTGTTTGTCTCATTGAATTAATATTAATGTCATTTCCGTCCTCCCTAGGCATATTCTTGTCCAATTAGGGTTTTTAACCAATCTTGTGCATCCAATAAGTTGAGTTGTGTCATTGGATTAACATTTAGGTCATTTTCGTCCTCCCTAGGCATATTCTTGTCCAATTAGGGTTTTTAACCAATCTTGTGCATCCAATAGGTGTGTTTGTGTCATTGGATGATCAATTAGGTCATTTTCGTCCTCCCTAGGCTTATTCTTGTCCAATTAGGGTTTTTAACCAATCTTGTGCATCCAATAGGTGTGTTTGTGTCATTGGATGATCAATTAGGTCATTTTCGTCCTCCCTAGGCTTATTCTTGTCCAATTAGGGTTTTTAACCATTCTTGTGCATCCAATAGGTGTGTTTGTGTCATTGGATGATCAATTAGGTCATTGTTGTCCTCCCTAGGCTTATTCTTGTCCAATTAGGGTTTTTAACCAATCTTGTGCATCCAATAGGTGTGTTTGTGTCATTGGATGATCAATTAGGTCATTTTCGTCCTCCCTAGGCTTATTCTTGTCCAATTAGGGTTTTTAACCAATCTTGTGCATCCAATAAGTTCATTTGTGTCATTGGATTAACATTTAGGTCATTTTAGTCCTCCCTAGGCATATTCTAGTCCAATTAGGGTTTTTAACCAATCTTGTGCATCCAATAGGTGTGTTTGTGTCATTGGATGATCAATTAGGTCATTTTCGTCCTCCCTAGGCATATTGTTGTCCAATTAGGGTTTTTAACCAATCTTGTGCATCCAATAGGTGTGTTTGTGTCATTGCATGATCAATTTGGTCATTTTCGTCCTCCCTAATCTTATTCTTGTCCAATTAGGGTTTTTAACCAATCTTGTCCATCCAATAGGAGTGTTTGTGTCATTGGACGATCAATTAGGTCATTTTCGTCCTCTTAGGCTTATTCTTGTCCAATTAGGGTTTTTAACCAATCTTGTGCATCCAATAGGTGCGTTTGTGTCATTGGATGATCAATTAGGTAATTTTCGTCCTCCCTAGGCTTATTCTTGTTCAATTAGGGTTTTTAACCAATGCTGTGCATCCAATAAGTTCGTTTGTGTCATTGAATTAACATTTAGGTCATTTTCGTCCTCCCTAGGCATATTCTTGTCCAATTAGGGTTTTTAACCAATCTTGTGCATCCAATAGGTGTGTTTGTGTCATTGGTTGATCAATTAGATCATTTTCGTCCTCCCTAGGCTAATTCTTGTCCAATTAGGGTTTTTAACCAATCTTTTGCATCCAATAAGTTTGTTTGTTTCATGAATTAATATTTAGGTCATTTTCGTCCTCCCTAGGCATATTCTTGTCCAATTAGGGTTTTTAACCAATCTTGTGCATCCAATAGGTGTGTTTGTGTCATTGGATGATCAATTCGGTCATTTTCGTCCTCCCTAGGCATATTGTTGTCCAATTAGGGTTTTTAACCAATCTTGTGCATCCAATAGGTGTGTTTGTGTCATTGGATGATCAATTAGGTCATTTTCGTCCTCCCTAGGCTTATTCTTGTCCAATTAGGGTTTTTAACCAATCTTGTGCATCCAATAAGTTTGTTTGTGTCATTGAATTAATATTTAGGTCATTTTCGTCCTCCCTAGGAATATTCTTGTCCAGTTAGGGTTTTTAACCAATCTTGTGCATCCAATAGGTGTGTTTGTGTCATCGGATGATCAATTAGGTCACTTTCGTCCTCCCTAGGCATATTCTTGTCCAATTAGGGTTTTTAACCAATCTTGTGCATCCAATAGGTGTGTTTGTGTCATTGGATGATCAATTAGGTCATTTTCGTCCTCCCTAGGCATATTGTTGTCCAATTAGGGTTTTTAACCAATCTTGTGCATCCAATAGGTGTGTTTGTGTCATTGGATGATCAATTTGGTCATTTTCGTCCTCCCTAGGCATATTCTTGTCCAATTAGGGTTTTTAACCAATCTTGTGCATCCAATAAGTTTGTTTGTTTCATTGAATTAATATTTAGGTCATTTTCGTCCTCC
This sequence comes from Cicer pinnatifidum, assembly GCA_037974775.1. NCBI lineage: Eukaryota > Viridiplantae > Streptophyta > Magnoliopsida > Fabales > Fabaceae > Cicer > Cicer pinnatifidum. The sequence continues at coordinate 202,783 of JBBPBR010001180.1, read as the reverse complement.
CTAGGCATATTCTTGTCCAATTAGGGTTTTTAACCAATCTTGTGCATCCAATAGGTGTGTTTGTGTCATTGGATGATCAATTAGGTCATTTTCGTCCTCCCTAGGCATATTCTTGTCCAATTAGGGTTTTTAACGAATCTTGTGCATCCAATAGGTGTGTTTGTGTCATTGGATGGTCAATTAGGTCATTTTCATCCTGCCTAGGCTTATTCTTGTCCAATTAGGGTTTTTAACCAATCTTGTGCATCCAATAGGTGTGTTTGTGTCATTGGATGATCAATTAGGTCATTTTCGTCCTCCCTAGGCATATTCTTGTCCAATTAGGGTTTTTAACCAATCTTGTGCATCCAATAAGTTTGTTTGTTTCATTGAATTAATATTTAGGTCATTTTCGTCCTCCCTAGGCATATTCTTGTCCTATTAGGGTTTTTAACCAATCTTGTGCATCCAATAGGTGTGTTTGTGTCATTGGATGATCAATTAGGTCATTTTCGTCCTCCCTAGGTTTATTCTTGTCCAATTAGGGATTTTAACCAATCTTGTGCATCCAATAGGTGTGTTTGTGTCATTGGATGATCAATTAGGTCATTTTCGTCCTCCCTAGGCTTATTCTTGTCCAATTAGGGTTTTTAACCAATCTTGTGCATCCAATAAGTTGAGTTGTGTCATTGGATTAACATTTAGGTCATTTTCGTCCACCCTAGGCATATTCTTGTCCAATTAGGGTTTTTAACCAATCTTGTGAATCCAATAGGTGTGTTTGTGTCAATGGATGATCAATTAGGTCATTTTCGTCCTCCCTAGGCTTATTCTTGCCAATTAGGGTTTTTTACCAATCTTGTGCATCCAATAGGTGTGTTTGTGTCACTGGATGATCAATTAGGTCATTTTCTTCCTCCCTACGCTTATTCTTGTCCAATTAGGGATTTTAACCAATCTTGTGCATCCAATAGGTGTGTTTGTGTCATTGGATGATCAATTAGGTCATTTTCGTCCTCCCTAGGCTTATTCTTGTCCAATTAGGGTTTTTAACAAATCTTGTGCATCCAATAGGTGTGTTTGTGTCATTGGATGATCAATTAGGCCATTTTCGTCCTCCCTAGGCATATTCTTGTGCAATTAGGGTTTTTAACCAATCTTGTGCATCCAATAGGTGTGTTTGTGTCATTGGATGATCAATTAGGTCATTTTCGTCCTCCCTAGGCTGATTCTTGTCCAATTAGGGTTTTTAACCAATCTTGTGCATCCAATAAGTTTGTTTGTGTCATTGAATTAATATTTAGGTCATTTTCGTCCTCCCTAGGCATATTCTTGTCCAATTAGGGTTTTTAACCAATCTTGTGCATCCAATAGGTGTGTTTGTGTCATTGGATGATCAATTAGGTCATTTTTGTCCTCCCTAGGCTTATTCTTGTCCAACTAGGGTTTTTAACCAATCTTGTGCTTCCAATAGGTGTGTTTGTGTCATTGGATGATCAATTAGGTCATTCTGGTCCTCCCTAGGCTTATTCTTGTCCAATTAGGGTTTTTAACCAATCTTGTGCATCCAATAGGTGTGTTTGTGTCATTGGATGATCAATTAGGTCATTTTCGTCCTCCGTAGGCTTATTCTTGTCCAATTAGGGTTTTTAACCAATCTTGTGCATCCAATAAGTTCATTAGTGTCATTGGATGATCAAGTAGGTCATTTTCGTCCTCCCTAGGCATGTTCTTGTCCAACTAGGGTTTTTAACCAATCTTGTGCATCCAATAGGTGTGTTTGTGTCATTGGATGATCAATTAGGTCATTTTCGTCCTCCCTAGGCTTATTCTTGTCCAATTAGGGTTTTTAACCAATCTTGTGCATCCAATAAGTTGAGTTGTGTCATTGGATTAACATTTAGGTCATATTCGTCCTCCCTAGGCTTATTCTTGTCCATTTAGGGTTTTTAACCAATCTTGTGCATCCAATAGGTGTGTTTGTGTCATTGGATGATCAATTAGGTCATTTTCGTCCACCATAGGCTTATTCTTCTCCAATTAGGGTTTTTAACCAATCTTGTGCATCCAATAGGTGTGTTTGTGGCAATGGATGATCAATTAGGTCATTTTCGTCTTCCCTAGGCATATTCTTGTCCAATTAGCGTTTTTAACCAATCTTGTGCATCCAATAGGTGTGTTTGTGTCATTGGATGATCAATTAGGTCATTTTCGTCCTCCCTAGGCTTATTCTTGTCCAATTAGGGTTTTTAACCAATCTTGTGCATCCAATAAGTTGAGTTGTGTCATTGGATTAACATTTAGGTCATATTCGTCCTCCCTAGGCTTATTCTTGTCCATTTAGGGTTTTTAACCAATCTTGTGCATCCAATAGGTGTGTTTGTGTCATTGGATGATCAATTAGGTTATTTTCGTCCTCCCTAGGCTTATTCTTGTCCAATTAGGGTTTTTAACCAATCTTGTGCATCCAATAGGTGTGTTTGTGTCATTGGATGATCAATTATGTCATTTTCGTCCTCCCTAGCCTTATTCTTGTCCAATTAGGGTTTTTAACCAATCTTGTGCATCCAATAGGTGTGTTTGTGTCATTGGATGATCAATTAGGTCATTTTCGTCCTCCCTAGGCATATTCTTGTCCAATTAGGGTTTTTAACCAATCTTGTGCATCCAATAAGTGTGTTTGTGGCATTGGATGATCAATTAGGTCATTTTCGTCCTCCCTAGGCTTATTCTTGTCCAATTAGGGTTTTTAACCAATCTTGTGCATCCAATAAGTTCATTTGTGTCATTGGATTAACATTTAGGTCATGTTCGTCCTCCCTAGGCATATTCTTGTCCAATTAGGGTTTTTAACCAATCTTGTGCTTCCAATTGGTGTGTTTGTGTCGTTGGATAATCAATTAGGTCATTTTCGTCCTCCCTAGGCTTATTCTTGTCCAATTAGGGTTTTTAACCAATCTTGTGCATCCAATAAGTTTGTTTGTGTCATTGAATTAATATTTAGGTCATTTTCGTCCTCCCTAGGCATATTCTTGTCCAATTAGGGTTTTTAACCAATCTTGTGCATCCAATAGGTGTGTTTGTGTCATTGGATGATCAATTAGGTCATTTTCGTCCTCCCTAGGCATATTCTTGTCCAATTAGGGTTTTTATACAATCTTGTGCATCCAATAGGTGTGTTTGTGGCAATGGATGATCAATTAGGTAATTTTCGTCCTCCCTAGGCTTATTCTTGTCCAATTAGGGTTTTTAACCAATCTTGTGCATCCAATAAGTTTGTTTGTGTCATTGAATTAATATTTAGGTCATTTTCGTCCTCCCTAGGCATATTCTTGTCCAATTAGGGTTTTTAACCAATCTTGTGCATCCAATAGGTGTGTTTGTGTCATTGGATGATCAATTAGGTCATTTTCGTCCTCCCTAGGCTTATTCTTGTCCAATTAGGGTTTTTAACCAATCTTGTGCATCCAATAAGTTGAGTTGTGTCATTGGATTAACATTTAGGTCATTTTCGTCCTCCCTAGGCTGATTCTTGTCCAATTAAGGTTTTTAACCAATCTTGTGCATCCAATAGGTATGTTTGTGTCATTGGATGATCAATTAGGTCATTTTCGTCCTCCATAGGCTTATTCTTGTCCAATTAGGGTTTTTAACCAATCTTGTGCATCCAATAAGTTAAGTTTTGTCATTGGATTAACATTTAGGTCATTTTCGTCCTCCCAAGGCTTATTCTTGTCCAATTAGGGTTTTTAACCAATCTTGTGCATCCAATAAGTTCATTTGTGTCATTGGATTAACATTTAGGTCATTTTCGTCCTCCCTAGGCATATACTTGTCCAATTAGGGTTTTTAACCAATCTTGTGCATCCAATAGGTGTGTTTGTGTCATTGGATGATCAATTAGGTCATTTTCGTCCTCCCTAGGCTTATTCTTGTCCAATTAGGATTTTTAACCAATCTTGAGCATCCAATAAGTTTGTTTGTTTCATTGAATTAATATTTAGGTCATTTTCGTCCTCCCTAGGCATATCCTTGTCCAATTAGGGTTTTTAACAATTGTTGTGCATCCAATAGGTGTGTTTGTGTCATTGGATGATCAATTAGGTCATTTTCGTCCTCCCTAGGCTTATTCTTGTCCAATTAGGGTTTTTAACCAATCTTGTGCATCCAATAAGTTGAGTTGTGTCATTGGATTAACATTTAGGTCATTTTCGTCCTCCCTAGGCTTATTCTTGTGCAATTAGGGTTTTTAACCAATCTTACGCATCCAATACGTTCATTTGTGTCATTGGATGATCAATTAGGTCATTTTCGTCCTCCATAGGCTTATTCTTGTCCAATTAGGATTTTTAACCAATGTTGTGCATCCAATAAGTTGAGTTGTGTCATTGGATTAACATTTAGGTCATTTTCATCCTCCCTAGGCTTATTCTTATCCAATTAGGGTTTTTAACCAATCTTGTGCATCCAATAGGTGTGTTTGTGTCATTGGATGATCAATTAGGTCATTTTCGTCCTCCCTAGGCTTATTCTTGTCCAATTAGGGTTTTTAACCAATCTTGTGCATCCAATAAGTTGAGTTGTGTCATTGGATTAACATTTAGGTCATTTTCGTCCTCCCTAGGCATATTCTTGTCCAATTAGGGTTTTTAACCAATCTTGTGCATGCAATAAGTTTGTTTGTTTCATTGAATTAATATTTAGGTCATTTTCGTCCTCCCTAGGCATATTCTTGTCCAATTAGGGTTTTTAACCAATCTTGTGCATCCAATAGGTGTGTTTGTGTCATTGGATGATCAATTAGATCATTTTCCTCCGCCCTAGGCTTATTCTTGTCCAATTAGGGTTTTTAACCAATCTTTTGCATCCAATAGGTGTGTTTGTGTCATTGGATGATCAATTAGGTCATTTTCGTCCTCCCTAGGCTTATTCTTGTCCAATTAGGGTTTTTAACCAATCTTGTGCATCCAATAAGTTGAGTTGTGTCATTGGATTAACATTTAGGTCATTTTGTCCTCCCTAGGCTTATTCTTGTCCAATTAGGGTTTTTAACCAATCTTGTGCATCCAATAGGTGTGTTTGTGTCATTGGATGATCAATTAGGTCATTTTCGTCCTCCATAGGCTTATTCTTGTCCAATTAGGGTTTTTAACCAATATTGTGCATCCAATAGGTGTGTTTGTGTCATTGGATGATCAATTAGGTCATTTTCGTCCTCCCTAGGCTTATTCTTGTCCAATTAGGGTTTTTAACCAATCTTGTGCATCCAATAAGTTGAGTTGTGTCATTGGATTAACATTTAGGTCATTTTCATTCTCCCTAGGCTTATTCTAGTCCAATTAGGGTTTTTAACCAATCTTGTGCATCCAATAAGTTCATTTGTGTCATTGGATTTCACATTTAGGTCATATTCGTCCTCCCTAGGCATATTCTTGTCCAATTAGGGTTTTTAACCAATCTTGTGCATCCAATAAGTTTGTTTGTGTCATTGAATTAATATTTAGGTCATTTTCGTCCTCCCTAGGCATATTCTTGTCCAATTAGGGTTTTTAACCAATCTTGTGCATCCAATAGGTGTGTTTGTGTCATTGGATGATCAATTAGGTCATTTTCGTCCTCCGTAGGCATATTCTTGTCCAATTAGGGTTTTTAACCAATCTTGTGCATCCAATAGGTTTGTTTGTGTCATTGGATGATCAATTTGGTCATTTTTGTCCTCCCTAGGCTTATTCTTGTCCAATTAGGGTTTTTAACCAATCTTGTGCATCCAATAAGTTTGTTTGTGTCATTGAATTAATATTTAGGTCATTTTCGTCCTCCCTAGGCATATTCTTGTCCAATTAGGGTTTTTAACCAATCTTGTGCATCCAATAGGTGTGTTTGTGTCATTGGATGATCAATTAGGTCATTTTCGTCCTCCCTAGGCTTATTCTTGTCCAATTAGGGTTTTTAACCAATCTTGTGCATCCAATAAGTTGAGTTGTGTCATTGGATTAACATTTAGGTCATTTTCGTTCTCCCTACGCTTATTCTTGTCCAATTAGTGTTTTTAACCAATCTTGTGCATCCAATAGGTGTGTTTGTGTCATTGGTTGATCAATTAGGTCATTTTCGTCCTCCCTAGGCATATTCTTGTCCAATTAGGGTTTTTAACCAATCTTGTGCATCCAATAGGTGTGTTTGTGTCATTGGATGATCAATTAGGTCATTTTCGTCCTCCCTAGGCATATTCTTGTCCAATTAGGGTTTTTAACGAATCTTGTGCATCCAATAGGTGTGTTTGTGTCATTGGATGATCAATTAGGTCATTTTCGTCCTCCCTAGGCTTATTCTTGTCCAATTAGGGTTTTTACCAATCTTGTGCATCCAATAAGTTGATTTGTGTCATTGGATTAACATTTAGGTCATTTTGGTCCTCCCTAGGCTTATTCTTGTCCAATTAAGGTTTTTAGCCAATCTTGTGCATCCAATAGGTGTGTTTGTGTCATTGGATGATCAATTAGGTCATTTTTGTGCTCCCTAGGCTTATTCTTTACCAATTAGGGTTTTTAACCAATCTTGTGCATCCAATAAGTTGAGTTGTGTCATTGGATTAACATTTAGGTCATTTTCGTCCTCCCTAAGCTTATTCTTGTCCAATTAGGGTTTTTAACCAATCTTGTGCATCCAATAAGTTCATTTGTGTCATTGGATTTACATTTAGGTCATTTTCGTCCTCCCTAGGCATATTCTTGTCCAATTAGGGTTTTTAACCAATCTAGTGCATCCAATAGGTGTGTTTGTGTCATTGGATGATCAATTAGGTCATTTTCGTCCTCCCTAGGCTTATTCTTGTCCAATTATGGTTTTTATCCAATCTTGTGCATCCAATAGGTGTGTTTGTGTCATTGGATGATCAATTAGGTCATTTTCGTCCTCCCTAGGCTTATTCTTGTCCAATTAGGGTTTTTAACCAATCTTGTGCATCCAATAAGTTGAGTTGTGTCATTGGATTAGCATTTAGGTCATTTTGGTTCTCCCTAGGCTTATTCTTGTCCAATTAGGGTTTTTAACCAATCTTGTGCATCCAATAAGTTCATTTGTGTCATTGGATTAACATTTAGGTCATTTTCGTCCTCCCTAGGCATATTCTTGTCCAATTAGGGTTTTTAACCAATCTTGTGTATCCAATAGGTGTGTTTGTGTCATTGGATGATCAATGAGGTCATTTTCGTCCTCCCTAGGCTTATTCTTGTCCAATTAGGGTTTTTAACCAATCTTGGGCATCCAATAGGTGTGTTTGTGTCATTGGATGATCAATTAGGTCATTTTCGTCCTCCCTATGCTTATTCTTGTCCAATTAGGGTTTTTAACCAATCTTGTGCATCCAATAACTTTGTTTGTGTCATTGAATTAATATTTAGGTCATTTTCGTCCTCCCTAGGCATCATCTTTTCCAATTAGGGTTTTTAACCAATCTTTTGCATCCAATAGGTGTGTTTGTGTCATTGGATGATCAATTAGGTCATTTTCGTCCTCCCTATGCTTATTCTTGTCCAATTAGGGTTTTTAACCAATCTTGTGCATCCAATAACTTTGTTTGTGTCATTGAATTAATATTTAGGTCATTTTCGTCCTCCCTAGGCATATTCTTGTCCAATTAGGGTTTTTAACCAATCTTGTGCATCCAATAGGTGTGTTTGTGTCATTGGATGATCAATTAGGTCATTTTAGTCCTCCCTAGGCTTATTCTTGTCCAATTAAGGTTTTTTTACCAATCTTGTGCATCCAATAAGTTCATTTGTGTCATTGGATTAACATTTAGGTCATTTTCGTCCTCCCTAGGCATATTCTTGTCCAATTAGGGTTTTTAACCAATCTTGTGCATCCAATAGGTGTGTTTGTGTCATTGGATGATCAATTAGGTCATTTTCGTCCTCCCTATGCTTATTCTTGTCCAATTAGGGTTTTTAAACAATGTTGTGCATCCAATAAGTTTGTTTGTTTCATTGAATTAATATTTAGATCATTTTCGTCATCCCTAGGCATATTCTTGCCCAATTAGGGTTTTTAACCAATCTTGTGCATCCAATAGGTGTGTTTTTGTCATTGGATGATCAATTAGGTCATTTTCGTCATCCCTAGGCTTATTCTTGTCCAATTAGGGTTTTTAACCAATCTTGTGCATCCAATAGGTGTGTTTGTGTCATTGGATGATCAATTAGGTCATTTTCGTCCTCCCTAGGCTTATTCTTGTCCAATTAGGGTTTTTAACCAATCTTGTGCATCCAATAAGTTCATTTGTGTCATTGGATGATCAACTAAGTCATTTTCGTCCTTCCTAGGCATATTCTTGTCCAACAAGGGTTTTTAACCAGTCTTGTGCATGCAATAGGTGTGTTTATGTCAATGGATGATCAATTAGGTCATTTTCGTCCTCCCAAGGCTTATTCTTGTCCAATTAGGGTTTTTAACCAATCTTGTGCATCCAATAAGTTCATTTGTGTCATTGGATTAACATTTAGGTCATTTTCGTCCTCCCTAGGCATATTCTTGTCGAATTAGGGTTTTTAACCAATCTTGTGCATCCAATAGGTGTGTTTGTGTCATCGGATGATCAATTAGGTCATTTTCGTCCTCCCTAGGCATATTCTTGCCCAATTAGGGTTTTTAACCAATTTTGTGCATCGAATAAGTTGAGTTGTGTCATTGGATTAACATTTAGGTCATTTTCGTCCTCCCTAGGCATATTCTTGTCCAATTAGGGTTTTTAACCAATCTTGTGCATCCAATAGGTGTGTTTGTGTCATTGGATGATCAATTAGGTCATTTTCGTCCTCCCTAGGCTTATTCTTGTCCAATTAGGATTTTTAACCAATCTTGTGCATCCAATAATTTCATTTGTGTCATTGGATGATCAATTAGGTCATTTTCGTCCTCCCTAGGCAAATGCTTGTCCAACTAGGGTTTTTAACCAATCTTTTGCATCCAATAGGTGTGTTTGTGTCATTGGATGATCAATTAGGTCATTTTAGTCCTCCCTAGGCTTATTCTTGTCCAATTAGGGTTTTTAAACAATCTTGTGCATCCAATAACTTTGTTTGCGTCATTGAATTAATATTTAGGTCATTTTCCTCCTCCCTAGGCATATTCTTGTGCAATTTGATTTTTTAACCAATCTTGTGCATCCAATAGGTGTGTTTGTGTCATTGGATGATCAATTAGGTCATTTTCGTCCTCCCTAGGCTTATTCTTGTCCAATTAGGGTTTTTAACCAATCTTGTGCTTCCAATAAGTTTGTTAGTGTCATTAAATTAATTTTTAGGTCATTTTCGTCCTCCATAGGCATATTCTTGTCCAATTAGGGTTTTTAACCAATCTTGTGCATTCAATAAGTTTGTTTGTTTCATTGAATTAACATTTAGGTCATTTTCGTCCTCCCTAGGCATATTCTTGTCCAATTAGGGTTTTTAACCAATCTTGTGCATCCAATAGGTGTGTTTGTGTCATTGGATGATCAATTAGGTCATTTTCGTCCTCCCTAGGAATATTCTTGTCCAATTAGGGTTTTTAACCAATCTTGTGCATCTAATAACTTTGTTTGTGTCATTGAATTAATATTTAGGTCATTTTCGTCCTCCCTAGGCATATTCTTGTCCAATTACGGTTTTTAACCAATCTTGTGCATCGAATAAGTTCATTTGTGTCATTGGATTAACATTTAGGACATTTTCGTCCTCCTTAGGCATATTCTTGTCCAAATAGGGTTTTTAACCAACCTTCTGCTTCCAATAGGTGTGTTTGTGTCATTGGATAATCAATTAGGTCATTTTCGTCCTCCCTAGGCTTATTCTTGTCCAATTAGGGTTTTTAACCAATCTTGTGCATCCAATAAGTTTGTTTGTGTCATTGAATTAATATTTAGGTCATTTTCGTCCTCCCTAGGCATATTCTTGTCCAATTAGGGTTTTTAACCAATCTTGTGCATCCAATAGTCGTGTTTGTGTCATTGGATAATCAATTAGGTCATTTTCGTCCTCCCTAGGCTTATTCTTGTCCAATTAGGGTTCTTAACCAATCTTGTGCATCCAATAAGTTCATTTGTGTCTTTGGATTAACATTTAAGTCATTTTCGTCCTCCCTTGGCATATTCTTGTCCAATTAGGGTTTTTAACCAATCTTGTGATTCCAATAGGTGTGTTTGTGTCATTGGATGATCAATTAGGTCATTTTCGTCCTCCCTAGGCTTATTCTTGTCCAATTAGGGTTTTTAACCAATCTTGTGCATCCAATAAGTTTGTTTGTGTCATTGAATTAATATTTAGGTCATTTTCGTCCTCCCTAGGCATATTCTTGTCCAATTAGGGTTTTTAACCAATCTTGTGCATCCAATAGGTGTATTTGTGACATTGGATGATCAATTAGGTCATTTTCGTCCTCCCTAGGCTTATTCTTGTCCAATTAGGGTTTTTAACCAATCTTGTGTATCCAATAACTTTGTTTGTGTCATTGAAGTAATATTTAGGTCATTTTCGTCCTCCCAAGGCATATTCTTGTCCAATTAGGGTTTTTAACCAATCTTGTGCATCCAATAGGTGTGTTTGTGTCATTGAATGATCAATTAGGTCATTTTCGTCCTCCCTAGGCTTATTCTTGTCCAATTAGGGTTTTTTACCAATCTTGTGCATCCAATAAGTTTATTTGTGTCATTGGATTAACATTTAGGTCATTTTCGTCCTCCCTAGGCATATTCTTGTCCAATTTGGGTTTTTAACGAATCTTGTGCATCCAATAGGTGTGTTTGTGTCATTGGATGATCAATTAGGTCATTTTCGTCCTCCCTAGGCTTATTCTTGTCCAATTAGGGTTTTTAACCAATCTTGTACATCCAATAAGTTGAGTTGTGTCATTGGATTAACATTTAGGTCATTTTCGTCCTCCCTAGGCTTATTCTTGTCCAATTAGGGTTTTTAACCAATCTTGTGCATCCAATAAGTTGAGTTGTGTCATTGGATTAACATTTAGGTCATTTTCGTCCTCCCTAGGGTTATTCTTGTCCAATTAGTGTTTTTAACCAATCTTGTGCAACCAATAGGTGTGTTTGTGTCATTGGATGATCAATTAGGTCGTTTTCGTCCTCCCTAGGCTTATTCTTTTCCAATTAGGGTTTTTAACCAATCTTGTGCATCCAATAGGTGTGTTTGTGTCATTGGATGTTCAATCAGGTCATTTTTGTCCTCCCTAGGCTTATCCTTGTCCAATTAGGGTTTTTAACCAATATTGTGCATCCAATAAGTTTGTTTGTGTCATTGAATTAATATTTAGGTCATTTTCGTCCTCCCTAGGCATATTCTTGTCCAATTAGGGTTTTTAACCAATCTTGTGCATCCAATTGGTGTCTTTGTGTCATTGGATGATCAATTAGGTCATTTTCGTCCTCGCTAGGCATATTCTTGTCCAATTAGGGTTTTTAACCAATCTTGTGCATCCAATAGGTGTGTTTGTGTCATTGGATGATCATTTAGGTCATTTTCGTCCTCCCTAGGCCTATTCTTGTCCAATAAGGGTTATTAACCAATCTTGTGCATCCAATAAGTTTGTTTGTGTCATTGAATTAATATTTAGGTCATTTTCGTCCTTCCTAGGCATATTCTTGTCCAATTAGGGTTTTTAACCAATCTTGTGCATCCAATAGGTGTGTTTGTGACATTGGATGATCAATTAGGTCATTTTCGTCCTCCCTAGGCTAATTCTTGTCCAATTAGGGTTTTTAACGAATCTTGTGCATCCAATAGGTGTGTTTGTGTCATTGGATGATCAATTAGGTAATTTTCGTCCTCCCTATGCTTATTCTTGTTCAATTAGGGTTTTTAACCAATGCTGTGCATCCAATAAGTTCGTTTGTGTCATTGAATTAACATTTAGGTCATTTTCGTCCTCCCTAGGCATATTCTTGTCCAATTAGGGTTTTTAACCAATCTTGTGCATCCAATAGGTGTGTTTGTGTCATTGGATGATCAATTAGGTCATTTTCGTCCTCCCTAGGCATATTGTTGTCCATTTAGGGTTTTTAACCAATCTTGTGCATCCAATAGGTGTGTTTGTGTCATTGGATGATCAATTAGGTCATTTTCGTCCTCCCTAGGCTTATTCTTGTCCAATTAGGGTTTTTAACCAATCTTGTGCATCCAATAAGTTTGTTTGTGTCATTGACTTAATATTTAGGTCATTTTCGTCCTCCCTAGGAATATTCTTGTCCAGTTAGGGGTTTTAACCAATCTTGTGCATCCATTAGGTGTGTTTGTGTCATCGGATGATCAATTAGGTCACTTTCGTCCTCCCTAGGCATATTCTTGTCCAATTAGGGTTTTTAACCAATCTTGTGCATCCAATAGGTGTGTTTGTGTCATTGGATGATCAATTAGGTCATTTTCGTCCTCCCTAGGCTTATTCTTGTCCAATTAGGGTTTTTAACCAATCTTGTGCAACCAATAGGTGTGTTTGTGTCATTGGATGATCAATTAGGTCGTTTTCGTCCTCCCTAGGCTTATTCTTTTCCAATTAGGGTTTTTAACCAATCTTGTGCATCCAATAGGTGTGTTTGTGTCATTGGATGTTCAATCAGGTCATTTTTGTCCTCCCTAGGCTTATCCTTGTCCAATTAGGGTTTTTAACCAATATTGTGCATCCAATAAGTTTGTTTGTGTCATTGAATTAATATTTAGGTCATTTTCGTCCTCCCTAGGCATATTCTTGTCCAATTAGGGTTTTTAACCAATCTTGTGCATCCAATTGGTGTGTTTGTGTCATTGGATGATCAATTAGGTCATTTTCGTCCTCGCTAGGCATATTCTTGTCCAATTAGGGTTTTTAACCAATCTTGTGCATCCAATAGGTGTGTTTGTGTCATTGGATGATCAATTAGGTTATTTTCGTCCTCCCTAGGCTTATTCTTGCCCAATTAGGGTTTTTAACCAATCTTGTGCATCATATAAGTTGAGTTGTATCATTGGATTAGCATTTAGGTAATTTTCGTCCTCCCTAGGCTTATTCATGTCCAATTAGGGTTTTTAACCAATCTTGTGCATCCAATAAGTTCATTTGTGTCATTGGATTAACATTTAGGTCATTTTTGTCCTCCCTAGGCATATTCTTGTCCAATTAGGGTTTTTAACCAATCTTGTGCATCCAATAGGTGTGTTTGTGTCATTGGATGATCAATTAGGTCATTTTCGTCCTCCCTAGGCATATTCTTGTCAAACTAGGGTTTTTAACCAATCTTGTGCATCCAATAGGTGTGTTTGTGTCATTGGATGATCAATTAGGTCATTTTCATCCTCCCTAGGCATATTCTTGTCCAACTAGGGTTCTTAACCAATCTTGTGCATCCAATAGGTGTGTTTGTGGCAATGGATGATCAATTAGGTCATTTTCGTCCTCCCTAGGCTTATTCTTGTCCAATTAGGGATTTTAACCAATCTTGTGCATCCAATAGGTGTGTTTGTGTCATTGGATGATCAATTAGGTCATTTTCGTCTTCCCTAGGCTTATTCTTGTCCAATTAGGGTTTTTAACCAATCTTGTGCATCCAATAAGTTCATTTGTGTCATTGGATTAACATTATGTCATTTTCGTCCTCCCTAGGCTTATTCTTGTCCAATTAGGGTTTTTAACCAATCTTGTGCAACCAATAGGTGTGTTTTTGTCATTGGATGATCAATTAGGTCATTTTCGTCTTCCCTAGGCTTATTCTTGTCCAATTAGGTCATTTTTGTCCTCCATAGTCTTATTCTTGTCCAATTAGGGTTTTTAACCAATCTTGTGCATCCAATAAGTTGAGTTGTGTCATTGGATTAACATTTAGGTCATTTTCGTCCTCCCTAGGCTTATTCTTGTCCAATTAGGGTTTTTAACCAATCTTGTGCATCCAATAAGTTCATTTGTGTCATTGAATTTACATTTAGGTCATTTTCGTCCTCCCTAGGCATATTCTTGTCCAATTATGGTTTTTAACCAATCTTGTGCTTCCAATAGGTGCGTTTGAGTCATTGGATAATCAATTAGGTCATTTTCGTCCTCCAAAGGCTTATTCTTGTCCAATTAGGGTTTTTAACCAATCTTGAGCATCCAATAAGTTTGTTTGTGTCATTGAATTAATATTTAGGTCATTTTCGTCCTCCCTAGGCATATTCTTGTCCAATTAGGGTTTTTAACCAATCTTGTGCATCCAATAGGTGTGTTTGTGTCATTGGATGATCAATTAGGTCATTTTCGTCCTCCCTAGGCATATTCTTGTCCAATTAGGGTTTTTATACAATCTTGTGCATCCAATAGGTGTGTTTGTGGCAATGGATGATCAATTAGGTAATTTTCGTCCTCCCTAGGCTTATTCTTGTCCAATTAGGGTTTTTAACCAATCTTGTGCATCCAATAAGTTTGTTTGTGTCATTGAATTAATATTTAGGTCATTTTCGTCCTCCCTAGGCATATTCTTGTCCAATTAGGGTTTTTAACCAATCTTGTGCATCCAATAGGTGTGTTTGTGTCATTGGATGATCAATTAGGTCATTTTCGTCCTACCTAGACTTATTCTTGTCAAATTAGGGTTTTTAATCAATCTTGTGCATCCAATAACTTTGTTTGTGTCATTGAATTAATATTTAGGTCATTTTCCTCCTCCCTAGGCATATTCTTGTCCAATTAGGGTTTTTAACCAATCTTGTGCATCCAATAGGTGTGTTTGTGTCATTGGATGATCAATTAGGTCATTTTCGTCCTTCCTAGGCTTACTCTTGTCCAATTAGGGTTTTTAACCAATGTTGTGCATCCAATAAGTTCATTTGTGTCATTGGATTAACATTTAGGTCATTTTTGTCCTCCCTAGGCATATTCTTGTCCAATTAGGGTTTTTAACCAATCTTGTGCATCCAATAGGTGTGTTTGTGTCATTGGATGATCAATTAGGTCATTTTCGTCCTCCCTAGGCTTATTCTTGTCCAATTAGGTTTTTTAACCAATCTTGTGCATCCAATAGGTGTGTTTGTGTCATTGGATGATCAATTAGGTCATTTTCGTCCTCCCTAGGCTTATTCTTGTCCAATTAGGGTTTTTAACCATTCTTGTGCATCCAATTAGTTGAGTTGTGTCATTGGATTAACATTTAGGTCATTTTCGTCCTCCCTAGGCTTATTCTTGTCCTATTAGAGTTTTTAACCAATCTTGTGCATCCAATAAGTTCATTTGTGTCATTGGATTAACAGTTAGGTCATTTTCGCCCTCCCTAGGAATATTCTTGTCCAATTAGGGTTTTTAACCAATCTTGTGAATCCAATAGGTGTATTTGTGTCATTGGATGATCAATTAGGTTATTTTCGTTCTCCCTAGGCTTATTCTTGTCCAATTAGGGTTTTTAACCAATCTTGTGCATCCAATAGGTGTGTTTGTGTCATTGGATGATCAATTAGGTCATTTTCGTCCTCCCTAGGCATATTCTTGTCCAATTAGGGTTTTTAACCAATCTTGTGCATCCAATAAGTTGAGTTGTGTCATTGGATTAACATTTAGGTCATTTTCGTCATCCCTAGGCTTATTCTTGTCCAATTAGGGTTTTTAACGAATCTTGTGCATCCAATAGGTGTGTTTGTGTCATTGGATGACCAATTAGGTCATTTTCGTCCTCCCTTGGCTTATTCTTGACCAATTAGGGTTTTTAACCAATCTTGTGCATCCAATAAGTTCATTTGTGTCATTGGATTAACATTTAGGTCATTTTTGTCCTCCCTAGGCATATTCTTGTCCAATTAGGGTTTTTAACCAATCTTGTGCATCCAATAGGTGTGTTTGTGTCATTGGATGATCAATTAGGTCATTTTCGTCCTCCCTAGGCATATTCTTGTCCAATTAGGGTTTTTAACCAATCTTGTGCATCCAATAGGTATGTTTGTGTCATTGGATGATCAATTAGGTCATTTTCGTCCTCCCTATGCTTATTCTTGTCCAATTAGGGTTTTTAACCAATCTTGTGCATCCAATAAGTTTGTTTGTTTCATTGAATTAATATTTAGGTCATTTTCGTCCTCCCTAGGCATATTCTTGTCCAATTAGGGTTTTTAACCAATTTTGTGCATCCAATAAGTTTGTTTGTGTCATTGAATTAATATTTAGGTCATTTTCGTCCTCCCTAGGCATATTCTTGTCCAATTAGGGTTTTTAACCAATCTTGTGCATCCAATAGGTGTGTTTGTGTCATTGGATGATCGATTAGGTCATTTTCGTCCTCCCTAGGCTTATTCATGTCCAATTAGGGTTTTTAACCAATCTTGTGCATCCAATAAGTTCATTTGTGTCATTGGATTAACATTTAGGTCATTTTCGTCCTCCCTAGGCATATTCTTGTCCAATTAGGGTTTTTAACCAATCTTGTGCTTCCAATAGGTGTGTTTGTGTCATTGGATGATCAATTAGGTCATTTTCATCCTCCCTAGGCTTATCCTTGTCCAATTAGGGTTTTTAACCAATGTTGTGCATCCAATAAGTTCGTTTTTGTCATTGAATTAACATTTAGGTCATTTTTGTCCTTCCTAGGCATATTCTTGTCCAATTAGGGTTTTTAACCAATTTTGTGCATCCAGTAGGTGTGTTTGTGTCATTCGATGATCAATTAGGTCATTTTCGTCCTCCCTAGGCTTATTCTTGTCCAATTAGGGTTTTTAACCAATCTTGTGCATCCAATAAGTTTGTTTGTGTCATTGAATTAATATTTAGGTCATTTTCGTCCTCCCTAGGCATATTCTTGTCCAATTAGGGTTTTTAACCAATCTTGTGCATCCAATAGGCGTGTTTGTGTCATTGGATGATCAATTAGGTCATTTTCGTCCTCCCAAGGCTTATTCTTGTCCAATTAGGATTTTTAACCAATGTTGTGCATCCAATAACTTTGTTTGTGTCATTGAATTAATATTTAGGTCATTTTCGTCCTCCCTAGGCATATTCTTGTCCAATTAGGGTTTTTAACCAATCTTGTGCATCCAATAGCTGTGTTTGTGTCATTGAATGATAAATTAGGTCATTTTCGTCCTCCCTAGGCTTATTCTTGTCCAATTAGGGTTTTTAACCAATGTTGTGCATCCAATAGGTGTGTTTGTGTAATTGGATTATCAATTAGGTCATGTTCGTCCTCCCTAGGCATATTCTTGTCCAATTAGGGTTTTTAACCAATCTTGTGCATCCAATAGTTGTGTTTGTGTCATTGGATGATAAATTAGGTCAGTTTCGTCCTCCCTAGGCTTATTCTTGTCCAATTAGGGTTTTTAACCAATCTTGTGCATCCAATAAGTTTGTTTGTGTCATTGAATTAATATTTAGGTCATTTTCGTCCTCCCTAGGCATATTCTTGTCCAATTAGGGTTTTTAACCAATCTTGTGCATCCAATAGGTGTGTTTGTGTCATTGGATGATCAATTAGGTCATTTTCGTCCTCCCTAGGCTTATTCTTGTCCAATTAGGGTTTTTAACCAATGTTGTGCATCCAATAGGTGTGTTTGTGTCATTGGATTATCAATTAGGTCATTTTCGTCCTCCCTAGGCATATTCTTGTCCAATTAGGGTTTTTAACCAATCTTGTGCATCCAATAGGTGTGTTTGTGTCATTGGATGATAAATTAGGTCATTTTCATCCTCCCTAGGCTTATTCTTGTCCAATTATGGTTTTTAACCAATCTTGTGCATCCAATAAGTTTGTTTGTGTCATTGAATTAATATTTAGGTCATTTTCGTCCTCCCTAGGCATATTCTTGTCCAATTAGGGTTTTTAACCAATCTTGTGCATCCAATAGGTGTGTTTGTGTCATTGGATGATCAATTAGGTCATTTTCGTCCTCCCTAGGCTTATTCTTGTCCAATTAGGGTTTTTAACCAATCTTGTGCATCCAATAAGGTGAGTTGTGTCATTGGATTAACATTTAGGTCATTTTCGTCCTCCCTAGGCTTATTCTTGTCCAATTAGGGTTTTTAACCAATCTTGTGCATCCGATAAGTTTGTTTGTGTCATTGAATTAATATTTAGGTCATTTTCGTCTTCCCTAGGCATATTCTTGTCCAATTAGGGTTTTTAATCAATCTTGTGCATCCCATAGGTGTGTTTGTGTCATTGGATGATCAATTAGGTCATTTTCGTCCTCCCTAGGCTTATTCTTGTCCAATTAGGGTTTTTAACCAATCTTGTGCATCCAATAAGTTGAGTTGTGTCATTGGATTAACATTTAGGTCATATTCGTCCTCCCTAGGCTTATTCTTGTCCAATTAGGGTTTTTTAACCAATCTTGTGCATCCAATAGGTGTGTTTGTGTCATTGGATGATCAATTAGGTCATTTTCGTCCACCATAGGCTTATTCTTGTCCAATTAGGGTTTTTAACCAATCTTGTGCATCCAATAAGTAGAGTTGTGTCATTGGATTGACATTTAGGTCATTTTCGTCCTCCCTAGGCTTATTCTTGTCCAATTAGGGTTTTTAACCAATCTTGTGCATCCAATAAGTTGAGTTGTGTCATTGGATTAACATTTAGGTCATATTCGTCCTCCCTAGGCTTATTCATGTCCAATTAGGGTTTTTAACCAATCTTGTGCATCCAATAAGTTCATTTGTGTCATTGGATTAACATTTAGGTCATTTTCGTCCTCCCTAGGCATATTCTTGTCCAATTAGGGTTTTTAACCAATCTTGTGCATCCAATAGGTGTGTTTGTGTCGTTGGATGATCAATTAGGCCATTTTCGTCCTCCCTATGCTTATTCTTGTCCAATTAGGGTTTTTAACCTATGTTGTGCATCGAATTACTTTGTTTGTGTCATTGAATTAATATTTAGGTCATTTTCGTCCTCCCTAAGCTTATTCTTGTCCAATTAGGGTTTTAACCAATCATGTGCATCCAATAAGTTGAGTTGTGTCATTGGATTAACATTTAGGTCATATTCGTCCTCCCTAGGCTTATTCTTGTCCAATTAGGGTTTTTAACCAATCTTGTGCATCCAATAGGTGTGTTTGTGTCATTGGATGATCAATCAGGTCATTTTTGTCCTCCCTAGGCTTATTCTTGTCCAACTAGGGTTTTTAACCAATCTTGTGCATCCAATAAGTTTGTTTGTGTCATTGAATTAATATTTAGGTCATTTTCGTCCTCCCTAGGCATATTCTTGTCCAATTAGGGTTTTTAACCAATCTTGTGCATCCAATAGGTGTGTTTGTGTCATTGGATGATCAATTATCTCGTTTTTGTCCTCCCTAGGCTTATTCTTGTCCAATTAGGGTTTTTAACCAATCTTGTGCATCCAATAAGTTTGTTTGTGTCATTGAATTAATATTTAGGTCATTTTCGTCCTCCCTAGGCATATTCTTGTCCAATTAGGGTTTTTAACCAATCTTGTGCATCCAATAGGTGTGTTTGTGTCATTGGATGATCAATTAGGTCGTTTTTGTCCTCCCTAGGCTTATTCTTGTCCAATTAGGGTTTTTAACCAATCTTGTGCATCCAATAAGTTCATTTGTGTCATTGGATTAACATTTAGGTCATTTTCGTCCTCCCTAGGCATATTCTTGTCCAATTGGGGTTTTTAACCAATCTTGTGCATCCAATAGGTGTGTTTGTGTCTTTGGATGATCAATAAGGTTATTTTCGTCCTCCCTAGGGTTATTCTTGTCCAATTAGGGTTTTTAACCAATCTTGTGCATCCAATAGGTGTGTTTGTGTCATTGGATGATCAATTAGGTCATTTTCGTCCTCCCTAGGCATATTCTTGTCCAATTAGGGTTTTTAACCAATCTTGTGCATCCAATAAGTTTGTTTGTTTCATTGAATTAATATTTAGGTCATTTTCGTCCTCCCTAGGCATATTCTTGTCCTATTAGGGTTTTTAACAAATCTTGTGCATCCAATAGGTGTGTTTGTGTCATTGGATGATCAATTAGGTCATTTTCGTCCTCCCTAGGCTTATTCTTGTCCAATTAGGGTTTTTAACCAATCTTGTGCATCCAATAGGTGTATTTGTGACATTGGATGATCAATTAGGTCATTTTCGTCCTCCCTAGGCATATTCTTGTCGAATTAGGGTTTTTAACCAATCTTGTTCATCCAATAGGTGTGTTTGTGTCATTGGATGATCAATTAGGTCATTTTCGTCCTCCCTAGGCTTATTCTTGTCCAATTAGGGTTTTTAACCAATTTTGTGCATCCAATAAGTTTATTTGTGTCATTAGATTAATATTTAGGTCATTTTCGTCCTCCCTAGGCATATTCTTGTCCAGTTAGGGTTTTTAACCAATCTTGTGCTTCCAATAGGTGTGTTTGTGTCATTGGATGATCAATTAGGTCATTTTCGTCCTCCCTAGGCTTATTCTTGTCCAATTAGGATTTTTAACGAATCTTGTGCATCCAATAGGTGTGTTATTGGATGATCAATTAGGTCAATTTCGTCCTCCCTAGGCTTATTCTTGTCTAATTAGGGTTTTTAACAATCTTGTGCATCCAATAAGTTGAGTTGTGTCATTGGATTAACATTTAGGTCATTTTCGTCCTCCCTAGGCTTATTCTTGTCCAATTAGGGTTTTTAACCAATCTTGTGCATCCAATAAGTTGAGTTGTGTCATTGGATTAACATTTAGGTCATTTTCGTCCTCCCTAGGCATATTCTTGTCCAATTAGGGTTTTTAACCAATCTTGTGCATCCAATAGGTGTGTTTGTGTCGTTGGATGATCAATTAGGCCATTTTCGTCCTCCCTATGCTTATTCTTGTCCAATTAGGGTTTTTAACCTATGTTGTGCATCCAATTACTTTGTTTGTGTCATTGAATTAATATTTAGGTCATTTTCGTCCTCCCTAAGCTTATTCTTGTCCAATTAGGGTTTTAACCAATCATGTGCATCCAATAAGTTGAGTTGTGTCATTGGATTAACATTTAGGTCATATTCGTCCTCCCTAGGCTTATTCTTGTCCAATTAGGGTTTTTAACCAATCTTGTGCATCCAATAGGTGTGTTTGTGTCATTGGATGATCAATTAGGTCATTTTTGTCCTCCCTAGGCTTATTCTTGTCCAACTAGGGTTTTTAACCAATCTTGTGCATCCAATAAGTTTGTTTGTGTCATTGAATTAATATTTAGGTCATTTTCGTCCTCCCTAGGCATATTCTTGTCCAATTAGGGTTTTTAACCAATCTTGTGCATCCAATAGGTATGTTTGTGTCATTGGATGTTCAATTAGGTCATTTTCGTCCTCCCTAGGCATATTCTTGTCCAATTAGGGTTTTTAACCAATCTTGTGCATCCAATAGGTGTGTTTGTGTCATTGGATGATCAATTAGGTCAGTTTCGTCCTCCCTAGGCCTATTCTTGTCCAATTAGGGTTTTTAACCAATCTTGTGCATCCAATAAGTTTGTTTGTGTCATTGAATTAATATTTAGGTCATTTTCGTCCTCCCTAGGCATATTCTTGTCCAATTAGGGTTTTTAACCAATCTTGTGCATCCAATAGGTGTATTTGTGACATTGGATGATCAATTAGGTCATTTTCGTCCTCCCTAGGCTTATTCTTGTCCAATTAGGGTTTTTAACCAATCTTGTGTATCCAATAACTTTGTTTGTGTCATTGAAGTAATATTTAGGTCATTTTCGTCCTCCCAAGGCATATTCTTGTCCAATTAGGGTTTTTAACCAATCTTGTGCATCCAATAGGTGTGTTTGTGTCATTGGATGATCAATTAGGTCATTTTCGTCCTCCCTAGGCTTATTCTTGTCCAATTAGGGTTTTTAACCAATCTTGTGCATCCAATAAGTTTGTTTGTCTCATTAAATTAATATTTAGGTCATTTTCGTCCTCCCTAGGCATATTCTTGTCCAATTAGGGTTTTTAACCAATCTTGTGCATCCAATAGGTGTGTTTGTGTCATTGGATGATCAATTAGGTAATTTTTGTCCTCCCTAGGCATATTCTTGTCCAACTAGGGTTTTTAACCGATCTTGTGCTTCCAATAGGTGTGTTTGTGTCATTAGATGATCAATTAGGTCATTCTGGTCCTCCCTAGGCTTATTCTTGTCCAATTAGGGTTTTTAACCAATCTTGTGCATCCAATAGGTGTGTTTGTGTCATTGGATGATCAATTAGGTCATTTTCGTCCTCCCTAGGCTTATTCTTGTCAATTAGGGTTTTTAACCAATCTTGTGCATCCAATAAGTTTGTTTGTGTCATTGAATTAATATTTAGGTCATTTTCGTCCTCCCTAGGCATATTCTTGTCCAATTAGGGTTTTTAACCAATCTTGTGCATCCAATAGGTGTGTTTGTGTCATTGGATGATCAATTAGGTCATTTTCGTCCACCCTAGGCTTATTCTTGTCC
Organism: Cicer pinnatifidum; assembly: GCA_037974775.1. Classification (NCBI taxonomy): domain Eukaryota; kingdom Viridiplantae; phylum Streptophyta; class Magnoliopsida; order Fabales; family Fabaceae; genus Cicer; species Cicer pinnatifidum. The sequence goes on along the minus strand of JBBPBR010001180.1, from coordinate 180,436 downwards.
AATTAGGGTTTTTAACCAATCTTGTGCATTAAATAAGCTCATTTGTGTCATTGGATTAACATTTAGGTCATTTTCGTCCTCCCTAGGCATATTCTTGTCCAATTAGGGTTTTTAACCAATCTTGTGCTTCCAATAGGTGTGTTTGTGTCATTGGATGATCAATTAGGCCATTTTCGTCCTCCCTAGGCTTATTCTTGTCCAATTAGGGTTTTTAACCAATGTTGTGCATCCAATAAGTTCGTTTTTGTCATTGAATTAACATTTAGGTCATATTCGTCCTCCCTAGCCATATTCTTGTCCAATTAGGGTTTTTAACCAATCTTGTGCATCCAATAAGTTCAGTTGTGTCATTGGATTAACATTTAGGTCATTTTCGTCCTCCCTAGGCATATTCTTGTCCAATTAGGGTTTTTAACCAATCTTGTGCATCCAATAAGTTGAGTTGTGTCATTGGATTAACATTTAGGTCATTTTCGTCCTCCCTAGGCATATTCTTGTCCAATTAGGGTTTTTAACCAATCTTGTGCATCCAATAAGTTCATTTGTGTCATTGGATTAACAGTATGTCATTTTCGTCCTCCCTAGGCATATTCTTGTCCAATTAGGGTTTTTAACCAATCTTGTGCATCCAATACGTTCATTTGTGTCATTGGATTAACATTTAGGTCATTTTCGTCCTCCCTAGGCATATTCTTGTCCAATTAGAGTTTTTGACCAATCTTGTGCATCCAATAGGTGTGTTTGTGTCATTGGATGATCAATTAGGTTATTTTCGTCCTCCCTAGGCTTATTCTTGTCCAATTAAGGTTTTTAACTAATCTTGTGCATCCAATAAGTTCATTTGTGTCATTGGATGATCAATTAGGTCATTTTCGTCCTCCCTAGGCATATTCTTGTCCAATTAGGGTTTTTAACCAATCTTGTGCATCCAATAGGTGTGTTTGTGTCATTGGATGATCAATTAGGTCATTTTCGTCCTCCCTAGGCTTATTCTTGTCCAATTAGGGTTTTTAACCAATCTTGTGCTTCCAATAGGTGTATTTGTGTCATTGGATGATCAATTAGGTCATTCTCGTCCTCCCTAGGCTTATTAATGTCCAATTAGGGTTTTTAACCAATTTTGTGCATCCAATGAGTTTGTTTGTGTCACTGAATTAATATTTAGATCATTTTCGTCCTCCCTAGGCATATTCTTGTCCAATTAGGGTTCTTAACCAATCTTGTGCATCCAATAGGTGTGTTTGTTTCACTGGATGATCAATTAGGTCATTTTCGTCCTCCCTAGGCATATTCTTGTCCAATTAGGGTTTTTAACCAATCTTGTGCATCCAATAGGTGTGTTTGTGTCATTGGATGATCAATTAGGTCATTTTCGTCCTCCCTAGGCTTATTCTTGTCCAATTAGGGTTTTTAACCAATCTTGTGCTTCCAATAGGTGTATTTGTGTCATTGGATGATCAATTAGGTCATTCTCGTCCTCCCTAGGCTTATTAATGTCCAATTAGGGTTTTTAACCAATCTTGTGCATCCAATGAGTTTGTTTGTGTCACTGAATTAATATTTAGATCATTTTCGTCCTCCCTAGGCATATTCTTGTCCAATTAGGGTTTCTAACCAATCTTGTGCGTCCAATAGGTGTGTTTGTGTCATTGGATGATCAATTAGGTCATTTTCGTCCTCCCTAGGCATATTCTTGTCCAATTAGGGTTTTTAACCAATCTTGTGCATCCAATAGGTGTGTTTGTGTCATTGGATGATCAATTAGGTCATTTTCGTCCTCCCTAGGCTTATTCTTGTCCAATTAGGGTTTTTAACCAATCTTGTGCATCCAATAAGTTCATTAGTGTCATTGGATGATCAATTAGGTCATTTTCGTCCTCCCTAGGCATATTATTATCCAATTAGGGTTTTTAACCAATCTTGTGCATCCAATAAGTTTGTTTGTGTCATTGAATTAATATTTAGGTCATTTTCGTCCTCCCTAGGCATATTCTTGTCCAATTAGGGTTTTTAACCAATCTTGTGCATCCAATAGGTGTGTTTGTGTCATTGGATGATCAATTAGGTCATTTTCGTCCTCCCTAGGCATATTCTTGTCCAATTAGGGTTTTTAACCAATCTTGTGCATCCAATAGGTGTGTTTGTGTCATTGGATGATCAATTAGGTCATTTTCGTCCTCCATAGGCTTATTCTTGTCCAATTAGGGTTTTTGACCAATCTTGTGCATCAAATAAGTTCATTTGTGTCATTGGATGATCAATTAGGTCATTTTCGTCCTCCCTAGGCATATTCTTGTCCAATTAGGGTTTTTAACCAATCTTGTGCATCCAATAGGTGTGTTTGTGTCATTGGATGATCAATTAGGTCATTTTCGTCCTCCCTAGGCTTATTCTTGTCCAATTAGGGTTTTTAACCAATCTTGTGCATCCAACAAGTTTGTTTGTGTCATTGAATTAATATTTAGGTCATTTTCGTCCTCCCTAGGCTTATTCTTGTCCAATTAGGGTTTTTAACCAATCTTGTGCATCCAATAGGTGTGTTTGTGTCATTGGATGATCAATTAGGTCATTTTCGTCCTCCCTAGGCTTATTCTTGTCCAATTAGAGTTTTTTACCAATCTTGTGCATCCAATAAGTTTGTTTGTTTCATTGAATTAATATTTAGGTCATTTTCGTCCTCCCTAGGCATATTCTTGTCCAATTAGGGTTTTTAACCAATCTTGTGCATCCAATAGGTGTGTTTGTGTCATTGGATGATCAATTAGGTCATTTTCGTCCTCCCTAGGCTTATTCTTGTCCAATTAGGGTTTTTAACCAATCTTGTGCATCCAATAAGTTGAGTTGTGTCATTGGATTAACATTTAGGTCGTTTTCGTCCTCCCTAGGCTTATTCTTGTCCAATTAGGGTTTTTAACCAATCTTGTGCATCCAATAAGTTGAGTTGTGTCATTGGATTAACATTTAGGTCATTTTCGTCCTCCCTAGGCATATTCTTGTCCAATTAGGGTTTTTAACCAATCTTGTGCATCCAATAGGTGTGTTTGTGTCATAGGATGATCAATTGGGTCATTTTCGTGCTCCCTAGGCTTATTCTTGTCCAATTAGGGTTTTTAACCAATCTTGTGCATCCAATAAGTTCATTTGTGTTATTGGATGATCAATTAGGTCATTTTCGTCCTGCCTAGGCTTATTCTTGTCCAATTAGGGTTTTTAACCAATCTTGTGCATCCAATAAGTTGAGTTGTGTCATTGGATTAACATTTAGGTCATTTTCGTCCTCCCTAGGCATATTCTTGTCCAATTAGGGTTTTTAACCAATCTTGTGCATCTAATAGGTGTTTAACCAATCTTGTGCATCCAATAGGTGTGTTTGTGGCAATAGATGATCAATTAGGTCATTTTCGTCCTCCCTAGGCTTATTCTTGTCCAATTAGGGTTTTTAACCGATCTTGTTCATCCAATAGGTGTGTTTGTGTCATTGGATGATCAATTAGGTCATTTTCGTCCTCTCTAGGCATATTATTGTCCAATTATGGTTTTTAACCAATCTTGTGCATGCAATAGGTGTGTTTGTGTCATTGGATGATCAATTAGGTCATTTTCGTCCTCCCTAGGCTTATTCTTGTCCAATTAGGGTTTTTAACCAATCTTGTACATCCAATAAGTGGAGTTGTGTCATTGGATTAACATTTAGGTCATTTTCGTCCTCCCTAGGCTTATTCTTGTCCAATTAGGGTTTTTAACCAATCTTGTGCATCCAATAAGTTCATTTGTGTCATTGGATTAACATTTAGGTCATTTTCATCCTCCCTAAGCATATTCTTGTCCAATTAGGGTTTTTAACCAATCTTGTGCATCCAATAGGTGTGTATGTGTCATTGGATGATCAATTAGGTTATTTTCGTCCTCCCTAGGCTTATTCTTGTCCAATTAGGGTTTTTAACCAATCTTGTGCATCCAATAGGTGTTTAACCAATCTTGTGCATCCAATAGATGTGTTTGTGGCAATAGATGATCAATTAGGTCATTTTCGTTCACCCTAGGCTTATTCTTGTCCAATTAGGGTTTTTAACCAATCTTGTGCATCCAATAGGTGTGTTTGTGTCATTGGATGATCAATTAGGTCATTTTCGTCCTCCCTAGGCTTATTCTTGTCCAATTAGGGTTTTTAACCAATCTTGTGCATCCAATAGGTGTGTTTGTGTCATTGGATGATCAATTAGGTCATTTACGTCCTCCCTAGGCATATTCTTGTCCAATTAGGGTTTTTAACCAATCTTGTGCATCTAATAGGTGTGTTTGTGTCATTGGATGATCAATTAGGTCATTTTCGTCCTTTCTAGGCTTATTCTTGTCCAATTAGGGTTTTTAACCAATCTTGTGCATCCAATAGGTGTGTTTGTGTCATTGGATGATCAATTAGGTCATTTTCGTCATCCCTAGGCTTATTCTTGTCCAATTAGGGTTTTTAACCAATCTTCTGCATCCAATAGGTGTGTTTGTGTCATTGGATGATCAATTAGGTCATTTTCGTCCTCCCTAGGCTTATTCTTGTCCAATTAGGGTTTTTAACCAATCTTGTGCATCCAATAAGTTCATTTGTGACATTGGATGATCAATTAGGTCATTTTCGTCCTCCCTAGGAATATTCTGGTCCAACTAGGGTTTTTAACCAATCTTGTGCATCCAATAGGGGTGTTTGTGTCTTTGGATGATCAATTAGGTCATTTTCGTCCTCCCTAGGCTTCTTCTTGTCCAATTAGGGTTTTTAACCAATCTTGTGCATCCAATAAGTTGACTTGTGTCATTGGATTAACATTTAGGTCATTTTCGTCCTCCCTAGGCTTATTCTCGACCAATCAGGGTTTTTAACCCATCTTGTGCATCCAATAAGTTCATTTGTGTTGAATTAATATTTAGGTCATTTTCGTCCTCCCTAGGCATATTCTTGTCAAATTAGTGTTTTTAACCAATCTTGTGCATCCAATAGGTGTGTTTGTGTCATTGGATGATCAATTAGGTCATTTTCGTCCTCCCTAGGCATATTCTTATCCAATTAGGGTTTTTAACCAATCTTGTGCATCCAATAGGTGTGTTTGTGTCATTGGATGATCAATTAGGTCATTTTCGTCCTCCCTAGGCTTATTCTTGTCCAATTAGGGTTTTTAACCAATCTTGTGCATCCAATAAGTTGAGTTGTGTCATTGGATTAACATTTAGGTCATTTTCATTCTCCCTAGGGTTATTCTTGTCCAATTAGGGTTTTTAACCAATCTTGTGCATCCAATAAGTTCATTTGTGTCATTGGATTCAGATTTAGGTCATATTCGTCCTCCCTAGGCATATTCTTTTCTAATTAGGGTTTTTAACCAATCTTGTGCATCCAATAAGTTTGTTTGTGTCATTGAATTAATATTTAGGTCATTTTCGTCCTCCCTAGGCATATTCTTGTCCAATTAGGGTTTTTAACCAATCTTGTGCATCCAATAGGTGTGTTTGTGTCATTGGATGATCAATTAGGTCATTTTATACTCCCTAGGCTTATTCTTGTCCAATTAGGGTTTTTAACCAATCTTGTGCATCCGATAAGTTTGTTTGTGTCATTGAATTAATATTTAGGTCATTTTCGTCCTCCCTAGGCATATTCTTGTCCAATTAGGGTTTTTAACCAATCTTGTGCATCAAATAGGTGTGTTTGTGTCATTGGATGATCAATTAGGTCATTTACGTCCTCCCTAGGCTTATTCCTGTCCAATTAGGGTTTTTAACCAATCTTGTGCATCCAATAACTTTGTTTGTGTCATTAAATTAATATTTAGGTCATTTTTGTCCTCCCTAGACATATTCTTGTCCAATTAGGGTTTTTAACCAATCTTGTGCATCCAATAGGTGTGTTTGTGTCATTGGATGATCAATTAGGTCATTTTCGTCCTCCCTAGGCTTATTCTTGTCCAATTAGGGTTTTTAACCAATCTTGTGCATCCAATAAGTTTGTTTGTGTCATTGAATTAATATTTAGGTCATTTTCGTCCTTCCTAGTCTTATTCTTGTCCAATTATGGTTTTTAACCAATCTTGTGCATCCAATAGGTGTGTTTGTGTCATTGGATGATCAATTAGGTCATTTTCGTCCTCCCTAGGCTTATTCTTGTCCAATTAGGGTTTTTAACCAATTTTGTGCATCCAATAAGTTTATTTGTGTCATTGGATTAACATTTAGGTCATTTTCGTCCTCCCTAGGCATATTCTTGTCCAGTTAGGGTTTTTAACCAATCTTGTGCTTCCAATAGGTGTGTTTGTGTCATTGGATGATCAATTAGGTCATTTTCGTCCTCCCTAGGCTTATTCTGATCCAATTAGGATTTTTAACGAATCTTGTGCATCCAATAGGTGTGTTTGTGTCATTGGATGATCAATTAGGTCAATTTCGTCCTCCCTAGGCTTATTCTTGTCTAATTAGGGTTTTTAACAATCTTGTGCATCCAATAAGTTGAGTTGTGTCATTGGATTAACATTTAGGTCATTTTCGTCCTCCCTAGGCTTATTGTTGTCCAATTAGGGTTTTTAACCAATCTTGTGCATCCAATAAGTTGAGTTGTGTCATTGGATTAACATTTAGGTCATTTTCGTCCTCCCTAGGCATATTCTTGTCCAGTTAGGGTTTTTAACCAATCTTGTGCTTCCAATAGGTGTGTTTGTGTCATTGGATGATCAATTAGGTCATTTTCGTCCTCCCTAGGCTTATTCTTGTCCAATTAGGGTTTTTAACCATTCTTGTGCATCCAATATTTTTGTTTGTGTCATTGAATTAATATTTAGGTCATTTTCGTCCTCGCTAGGCATATTCTTGTCCAATTAGGGTTTTTAACCAATCTTGTGCATCCAATAGGTGTGTTTGTGTCATTGGATGATCAATTACGTCATTTTCGTCCTCCCTAGGCTTATTCTTGTCCAATTAGGATTTTTAACGAATCTTGTGCATCCAATAGGTGTGTTTGTGTCATTGGATGATCAATTAGGTCAATTTCGTCCTACCTAGGCTTATTCTTGTCTAATTAGGGTTTTTAACAATCTTGTGCATCCAATAAGTTGAGTTGTGTCATTGGATTAACATTTAGGTCATTTTCGTCCTCCATAGGCTTATTCTTGTCCAATTAGGGTTTTTAACCAATCTTGTGCATCCAATAGGTGTGTTTGTGTCATTGGATGATCAATTAGGTTATTTTCGTCCTCCCTAGGCTTATTCTTGTCCAATTAGGGTTTTTAATCAATCTTGTGTATCCAATAACTTTGTTTGTGTCATTGAATTATTATTTAGGTCATTTTCGTCCTCCCTAGGCATATTCTTGTCCAATTAGGGTTTTTAACCAGTCTTGTGCGTCCAATAGGTGTGTTTGTGTCATTGGATAATCAATTAGGTCATTTTTGTCCTCCCTAGGCTTATTCTTGTCCAATTAGGGTTTTTAACCAATCTTGTGCATCCACTAAGTTTATTTGTGTCATTGGATTAACATTTAGGTCATTTTCGTCCTCCCTAGGCATATTCTTGCCCAATTAGGGTTTTTAACCAATCTTGTGCTTCCAATAGGTGTGTTTGTGTCATTGGATGATCAATTAGGTCATTTTCGTCCTCCCTAGGCTTATTCTTGTCCAATTAGGGTTTTTAACCAATCTTGTGCATCCAATAAGTTTGTTTGTGTCATTGAATTAATATTTAGGTCATTTTCGTTCTCGCTAGGCATATTCTTGTCCAATTAGGGTTTTTAACCAATCTTGTGCATCCAATAGGTGTGTTTGTGTCATTGGATGATCAATTAGGTCATTTTCGTCCTCCCTAGGCTTATTCTTGTCCAATTAGGGTTTTTAACGAATCTTGTACATCCAATAGGTGTGTTTGTGTCATTGGATGATCAATTAGGTCATTTTCGTCCTCCCTAGGCTTATTCTTGTCCAATTAGGGTTTTTAACACATCTTGTGCATCCAATAAGTTGAGTTGTGTCATTGGATTAACATTTAGGTCATTTTCGTCCTCCCTAGGCTTATTCTTGTCCAATTAGGGTTTTTAACCAATCTTGTGCATCCAATAAGTTCATTTGTGTCATTGGATTAACATTTAGGTCATTTTCGTCCTCCCTAGGCATATTCTTGTCCAATTAGAGTTTTAGACAAAACTTGTGCATCCAATAGGTGTGTTTGTGTCATTGGATGATCAATTAGGTTATTTTCGTCCTCCATAGGCTTATTCTTGTCCAATTAGGGTTTTTAACTAATTTTGTGCAACCAATAAGTTCATTTGTGTCATTGGATGATCAATTAGGTCATTTTCGTTTTCCCTAGGCATATTCTTATCCAATTACGGTTTTTAACCAATCTTGTGCATCCAATAGGTGTGTTTGGGTCATTGGATGATCAATTAGGTCATTTTCGTCCTCCCTAGGCTTATTCTTGTCCAATTAGGGTTTTTAACCAATCTTGTGCATCCAATAGGTGTGTTTGTGTCATTGGATGATCAATTAGGTCATTTTCGTCCTCCCTAGGCTTATTCTTGTCCAATTAGGGTTTTTAACCAATCTTGTGCATCCGATAAGTTTGTTTGTGTCATTGAATTAATATTTAGGTCATTTTCGTCCTCCCTAGGCATATTCTTGTCCAATTAGGGTTTTTAAGCAATCTTGTGCATCCAATAGGTGTGTTTGTGTCATTGGATGATCAATTAGGTCATTTATGTCCTCCCTAGGCTTATTCTTGTCCAAGTAGGGTTTTTAACCAATCTTGTGCATCCAATAACTTTGTTTGTGTCATTGAATTAATATTTAGGTCATTTTCGTCCTCCCTAGGCATATTCTTGTCCAATTAGGGTTTTTAACCAATCTTGTGCATCCAATAGGTGTGTTTGTGGCAACGGATGATCAATTAGGTCATTTTCGTCCTCTCTTGGCATATTCTTTTCCAATTAGGGTTTTTAACCAATCTTGTGCATCCAATAGGTGTGTTTGTGTCATTGGATGATCAATTAGGTCATTTTCGTCCTCCCTAGGCTTATTCTTGTCCAATTAGGGTTTTTAACCAATCTTGTGCATCCAATAAGTTTGTTTATGTCATTGAATTAATATTTAGGTCATTTTCGTCCCCCTTAGGCATATTCTTGTCCAATTAGGGTTTTTAACCAATCTTGTGCATCCAATAGGTGTCTTTGTGTCATTGGATGATCAATTAGGTCATTTTCGTCCTCCCTAGGCTTATTCTTGTCCAATTACAGTTTTTAACCAATATTGTGCATCCAATAACTTTGTTTGTGTCATTGAATTAATATTTAGGTCATTTTCCTCCTCCCTAGGCATATTCTTTTCCAATTAGGGTTTTTAACCAATCTTGTGCATCCAATAGGTGTGTTTGTGTCATTGGATGATCAATTAGGTCATTTTCGTCCTCCCTAGGCTTATTCTTGTCCAATTAGGGTTTTTAACCAATCTTGTGCATCCAATAAGTTCATTTGTGTCATTGGATTAACATTTAGGTCATTTTAGTCCTCCCTAGGCATATTCTTGTCCAATTAGGGTTTTTAACCAATCTTGTGCATTCAATAGGTGTGTTTGTGTCATTGGACGATCAATTAGATCATTTTCGTCCTCCCTAGGCTTATTCTTGTCCAATTAGGGTTTTTAACCAATCTTGTGCATCCAATAAGTTCATTTGTGTTATTGGATGATCAATTAGGTCATTTTCGTCCTCCCTAGGCATATTCTTGTCCAATTAGGGTTTTTAACCAATCTTGTGCATCCAATAGGTGTGTTTGTGTCATTGGATGATCAATTAGGTCATTTTCGTCCTCCCTAGGCTTATTCTTGTCCAATTAGGGTTTTTAACCAATCTTGTGCATCCAATAACTTTGTTTGTGTCATCGAATTAATATTTAGGTCATTTTCATCCTCCCTAGGCATATTCTTGTCCAATTAGGGTTTTTAACCAATCTTGTGCATCCAATAGGTGTGTTTGTGTCATTGGATGATCAATTAGGTCATTTTCGTCCTCCCTAGGCTTATTCTTGTCCAATTAGGGTTTTTAACCAATCTTGTGCATCCAATAGGTGTGTTTGTGTCATTGGATGATCAACTAGGTCATTTTCGTCCTCCCCAGGCATATTCTTGTCCAATTAGGGTTTTTAACCAATCTTGTGCATCCAATAGGTGTGTTTGTGTCATTGGATGATCAATTAGGTCATTTTCGTCCTCCCTAGGCTTATTCTTGTCCAATTAGGGTTTTTAACCAATCTTGTGCATCCGATAGGTGTGTTTGTGTCATTGGATGATCAATTAGGTCATTTTCGTCCTCCTTAGGCTTATTCTTGTCCAATTAGGGTTTTTAACCAATCTTGTGCATCCAATAGGTGTGTTTGTGTCATTGGATGATCAATTAGGTCATTTTCGTCCTCCCTAGGCTTATTCTTGTCCAATTAGGGTTTTTAACCAATCTTGTGCATCCAATAGGTGTGTTTGTGCCATTGGATGATCAATTAGGTCATTTTCGTCCTCCCTAGGCATATTCTTGTCCAATTAGGGTTTTTAACGAATCTTGTGCATCCAATAGGTGTGTTTGTGTCATTGGATGATCAATTAGGTCATTTTCGTCCTCGCTAGGCATATTCTTGTCCAATTAGGGTTTTTAACCAATCTTGTGCATCCAATAGGTGTGTTTGTGTCATTGGATGATCATTTAGGTCATTTTCGTCCTCCCTAGGCCTATTCTTGTCCAATTAGGGTTTTTAACCAATCTTGTTCATCCAATAGGTGTGTTTGTGTCATTGGATGATCAATTAGGTCATTTTCGTCCTCCATAGGCTTATTCTTGTCCAATTAGGGTTTTTAACCAATTTTGTGCATCCAATAAGTTTATTTGTGTCATTGGATTAACATTTAGGTCATTTTCGTCCTCCCTAGGCATATTCTTGTCCAATTAGGGTTTTTAACCAATCTTGTGCTTCCAATAGGTGTGTTTGTGTCATTGGATGATCAATTAGGTCATTTTCGTCCTCCCTAGGCTTATTCTTGTCCAATTAGGGTTTTTAACCAATCTTGGGCATCCAATAACTTTGTTTGTGTCATTGAATTAATATTTAGGTCATTTTCGTCCTCCCTAGGCATATTCTTGTCCAATTAGGGTTTTTAACCAATCTTGTGCATCCAATAGGTGTGTTTGTGTCATTGGATGATCAATTAGGTCATTTTCGTCCTCCCTAGGCTTATTCTTGTCCAATTAGGGTTTTTAACCAATCTTGTGCCTCCAATAAGTTCATTTGTGTCATTGGATTAACATTTAGGTCATTTTCGTCCTCCTTAGGCATATTCTTGTCCAATTAGGGTTTTTAACCAATCTTGTGCATCCAATAGGTGTGTTTGTGTCATTGGATGATCAATTAGGTCATTTTCGTCCTCCCTAGGCTTATTCTTGTCCAATTAGGGTTTTTAACCAATCTTGTGCATGCAATAGGTGTGTTTGAGTCATTGGATGATCAATTAGGTCATTTTCGTCCTCCCTAGGCATATTCTTGTCCAATTAGGGTTTTTAACGAATCTTGTGCATCCAATTGGTGTGTTTGTGTCATTGGATGATCAATTAGGTCATTTTCGTCCTCCCTAGGCTTATTCTGGTCCAATTAGGGTTTTTAACCAATCTTGTGGATGCAATAAGTTGAGTTGTGTCATTGGATTAACATTTAGGTCATTTTCGTCCTCCCTAGGCTTATTCTTGTCCAATTAGGGTTTTTAACCAATCTTGTGCATCCAATAGGTGTGTTTGTGTCATTGGATGATCAATTAGGTCATTTTCTTCCTCCCTAGGCTTATTCTTGTCCAATTAGGGTTTTTAACCAATCTTGTGCATCAAATAAGTTCATTAGTGTCATTGGATGATCAATTAGGTCATTTTCGTCCTCCCTAGGCATGTTCTTGTCCAACTAGGGTTTTTAACCAATCTTGTGCATCCAATAGGTGTGTTTGTCTCATTGGATGATCAATTAGGTCATTTTCGTCCTGCCAAGGCTTATTCTTGTCCAATTAGGGTTTTTAACCAATCTTGTGCATCGAATAAGTTTGTTTGTGTCATTGAATTAATATTTAGGTCATTTTCGTCCTCCCTAGGCATATTCTTGTCCAATTAGGGTTTTTAACCAATCTTGTGCATCCAATAGGTGTGTTTGTGTCATTGGATGATCAATTAGGTCATTTTCGTCCTCCCTAGGCTTATTCTTGTCCAATTAGGGTTTTTAACCAATCTTGTGCATCCAATAAGTTTGTTTGTGTCATTGAATTAATATTTAGGTCATTTTCGTCCTCGCTAGGCATATTCTTGTCCAATTATGGTTTTTAACCAATCTTGTGCATCCAATAAGTTGAGTTGTGTCATTGGATTAACATTTAGGTCATTTTCGTCCTCCCTAGGCTTATTCTTGTCCAATTAGGGTTTTTAACGAATCTTGTGCATCCAATAGGTGTGTTTGTGTCATTGGATGATCAATTAGGTCATTTTCGTCCTCCCTAGGCTTATTCTTGTCCAATTAGGGTTTTTAACACATCTTGTGCATCCAATAAGTTGAGTTGTCTCATTGGATTAACATTTAGGTCATTTTCGTCTTCCCTAGGCTTATTCTTGTCCAATTAGGGTTTTAACCAATCTTGTGCATCCAATAAGTTGAGTTGTGTCATTGGATTAACATTTAGGTCATTTTCGTCCTCCCTAGGCTTATTCTTGTCCAATTAGGGTTTTTAACGAATCTTGTGCATCCAATAGGTGTGTTTGTGTCATTGGATGATCAATTAGGTCATTTTCGTCCTCCCTAGGCATATTCTTGTCCAATTAGGGTTTTTAACGAATCTTGTGCATCCAATAGGTGTGTTTGTGTCATTGGGTGAACAATTAGGTTATTTTCGTCCTCCCTAGGCTTATTCTTGTCCAATTAGGGTTTTTAACCAATCTTGTGCATCCAGTAAGTTGAGTTGTGTCATTGGATTAACATTTAGGTCATTTACGTCCTCCCTAGGCATATTCTTGTCCAATTAGGGTTTTTAACCAATCTTGTGCATCCAATAGGTGTGTTTGTGTCATTGGATGATCAATTAGGTCATTTTTGTCCTCCCTAGGCTTATTCTTGTCCAACTAGGGTTTTTAACCAATCTTGTGCATCCAATAAGTTTGTTTGTGTCATTGAATTAATATTTAGGTCATTTTCGTCCTCCCTAGGCATATTCTTGTCCAATTAGGGTTTTTAACCAATCTTGTGCATCCAATAGGTGTGTTTGTGTCATTGGATGATCAATTAGGTCATTTTCGTCCTCCCTAGGCTTATTCTTGTCCAATTAGGGTTTTTAACCAATCTTGTGTATCCAATAGGTGTGTTTGTGTCATTGGATGAGCAATTAGGTCATTTTCGTCCTCCCTAGGCTTATTCTTGTCCAATTAGGGTTTTTAATCAATCTTGTGCATCCAATAAGTTCATTTGTGTCATTTGATTAACATTTAGGTCATTTTCGTTCTCCCTAGGCTTATTCTTGTCCAGTTAGGGTTTTTAACCAATCTTGTGCATCCAATAGGTGTGTTTGTGTCATTGGATGATCAATTAGGTAATTTTCGTCCTCCCTAGGCTTATTCTTGTCCAATTAGGGTTTTTAACCAATCTTGTGCATCAAATAAGTTCTTTAGTGTCATTGGATGATCAATTAGGTCATTTTCGTCCTCCCTAGGCATGTTCTTGTCCAACTAGGGTTTTTAACCAATCTTGTGCATCCAATAGGTGTGTTTGTGTCATTGGATGATCAATTAGGTCATTTTCGTCCTCCCTAGGCTTATTCTTGTCCAATTAGGGTTTTTTACCAATCTTGTGCATCCAATAAGTGTGTTTGTGTCATTGGATGATCAATTAGGTCATTTTCGTCCTCCCTAGGCTTATTCTTGCCCAATTAGGGTTTTTAACCAATCTTGTGCATCCAATAGGTGTGTTTGTGTCATTGGATGATCAATTAGGTCATTTTCGTCCTCCCTAGGCTTATTCTTGTCCAATTAGGGTTTTTAACCAATCTTGTGCATCCAATAAGTTTGTTTGTGTCATTGGATTAACATTTAGGTCATTTTCATCCTCCCTAGGCATATTCTTGTCCAATTAGGGTTTTTAACCAATCTTGTGCATCCAATAGGTGTGTTTGTGTCATTGGATGATCAATTAGGTCATTTTCGTCCTCCCTAGGCTTATTCTTGTCCAATTAGGGTTTTTAACCAATCTTGTGCATCCAATAACTTTGTTTGTGTCATTGAATTAATTTTTAGGTCATTTTCCTCCTCCCTAGGCATATTCTTGTCCAATTAGGGTTTTTAACCAATCTTGTGCATCCAATAGGTGTGTTTGTGTCATTGGATGATCAATTAGGTCATTTTCGTCCTCCCTAGGCTTATTCTTGTCCAATTAGGGTTTTTAACCAATCTTGTGCATCCAATAAGTTCATTTCTGTCATTGGATTAACATTTAGGTCATTTTCGTCCTTCCTAGTCATATTCTTGTCCAATTAGGGTTTTTAACCAATCTTGTGCTTCCAATAGGTGTGTTTGTGACATTGGATGATCAATTAGGTCATTTTCGTCCTCCCTAAGCTTATTCTAGTCCAATTAGGGTTTTTAACCAATGTTGTGCATCCAATAGGTGTGTTTGTGTCATTGGATTAACATTTAGGTCATTTTCGTCCTCCCTAGGCTTGTTCTTGTCCAATTAGGGTTTTTAACCAATCTTGTGCATCCAATAGGTGTGTTTGTGTCATTGGATGATCAATTAGGTCATTTTCGTCCTCCCTAGGCTTATTCTTGTCCAATTAGGGTTTTTAACCAATCTTGTGCATCCAATAGGTGTGTTTGTGTCATTGGATGATCAATTAGGTCATTTTCGTCCTCCCTAGGCTTATTCTTGTCCAATTAGGGTTTTTAACCAATCTTGTGCATCCAATAAGTTTGTTTATGTCATTGGATTAACATTTAGGTCATTTTCGTCCTCCCTAGGCATATTCTTGTCCAATTAGGGTTTTTAACCAATCTTGTGCATCCAATAGGTGTGTTTGTGTCATTGGATGGTCAATTAAGTTATTTTCTTCCTCCCTAGGCTTATTCTTGTCCAGTTAGGGTTTTTAACCAATCTTGTGCATCCAATAGGTGTGTTTGTGTCATTGGATGATCAATTAGGTCATTTTCGTCCTCCCTAGGCTTATTCTTGTCCAATTAGGGTTTTTAAGCAATCTTGATCATCCAATAAGTTCATTTGTGTCATTGGATTAACATTTAGGTCATTTTCGTCCTATCTAGGCATATTCTTGTCCAATTAGGGTTTTTAACCAATCTTGTGCATCCAATAGGTGTGTTTGTGTCATTGGATGATCAATTAGGTCATTTTCGTCCTCCCTAGGCTTATTCTTGTCCAATTAGGGTTTTTAACCAATCTTGTGCATCCGATAAGTTTGTTTGCGTCATTGAATTAATTTTAGGTCATTTTCGTCCTCCTTAGGCATATTCTTGTCCAATTAGGGTTTTTAACCAATCTTGTGCATCCAATAGGTGTGTTTGTGTCATTGGATGATCAATTAGGTCATTTTCGTCCTCCCTAGGCTTATTCTTGTCCAATTAGGGTTTTTAACCAATCTTGTGCATCCGAAAAGTTTGTTTGTGTCATTGAATTAATATTTAGGTCATTTTCGTCCTCCCTAGGCATATTCTTGTCCAATTAGGGTTTTTAACCAATCTTGTGCATCCAATAGGTGTCTTTGTGTCATTGGATGATCAATTAAGTCATTTATGTCCACCCTAGGCATATTCTTGTCCAATTAGGGTTTTTAACCAATTGGGTCATTTTCGTCCTCCCTAGGCTTATTCTTGTCCAATAATGGTTTTTAACCAATTAGGTCATTTTCGTCCTCCCTAGGCATATTCTTGTCCAATTAGGGTTTTTAACCAATCTTGTGCATCCAATAGGTGTGTTTGTGTCATTGAATGATCAATTAGGTCATTTTCGTCCTCCCTGGGCTTATTCTTGTCCAATTAGGGTTTTTAACCAATCTTGTGCATCCAATAAGTTGAGTTGTGTCATTGGATTAACATTTAGGTCATTTTCGTCCTCCCTAGGCTTATTCTTGTCCAATTAGGGTTTTTAACCAATCTTGTGCATCCAATAGGTGTGTTTGTGTCATTGGATGATCAATTAGGTCATTTTCGTCCTCCCTAGGCTTATTCTTGCCCAATTAGGGTTTTTAACGAATCTTGTGCATCCAATAAGTTGTGTTGTGTCATTGGATTAACATTTAGGTCATTTTCGTCCTCCCTAGGCTTATTCTTGTCCAATTAGGGTTTTTAACCAATCTTGTGCATCCAATAAGTTGAGTTGTGTCATTGGATTAACATTTAGGTCATTTTCGTCCTCCCTAGGCTTATTCTTGTCCAATTAGGGTTTTTAACCAATCTTGTGCATCCAATAGGTGTGTTTGTGCCATTGGATGATCAATTAGTTCATTTTCGTCCTCCCTAGGCATATTCTTGTCCAATTAGGGTTTTTAACGAATCTTGTGCATCCAATTGGTGTGTTTGTGTCATTGGATGATCAATTAGGTCATTTTCGTCCTCCCTAGGCATATTCTTGTCCAATTAGGATTTTTAACGAATCTTGTGCATCCAATTGGTGTGTTTCTTTCATTGGATGATCAATTAGGTCATTTTCGTCCTCCCTAGGCTTATTCTTGTCCAATTAGGGTTTTTAACCAATTTTGTGCATCCAATAAGTTGAGTTGTGTCATTGGATTAACATTTAGGTCATTTTCGTCCTCCCTAGGCTTATTCTTGTCCAATTAGGGTTTTTAACCAATCTTGTGCATCCAATAGGTGTGTTTGTGTCATTGGATGATCAATTAGGTCATCTTCGTCCTCCCTAGGCTTATTCTTGCCCAATTAGGGTTTTTAACCAATCTTGTGCATCCAATAAGTTTGTTTGTGTCATTGAATTAATATTTAGGTCATTTTCGTCCTCCCTAGGCATATTCTTGTCCAATTAGGGTTTTTAACCAATCTTGTGCATCCAATAGGTGTGTTTGTGTCATTGGATGATCAATTAGGTCATTTTCGTCCTCCCTAGGCTTATTCTTGTCCAATTAGGGTTTTTAACCAATCTTGTGCATCCAATAAGTTTGTTTGTGTCATTGAATTAATATTTAGGTTATTTTCGTCCTTCCTATGCATATTCTTGTCCAATTAGGGTTTTTACCCAATCTTGTGCATCCAATAGGTCTGTTTGTGTCATTGGATGATCAATTAGGTTATTTTCGTCCTCCCTAGGCTTATTCTTGTCCAATTAGGGTTTTTAACCAATCTTGGGCATCCAATAAGTTCATTTGTGTCATTGCATTAACATTTAGGTCATTTTCGTCCTCCCTAGGCATATTCTTGTCCAATTAGGGTTTTTAACCAATCGTGTGTATCCAATAGGTGTGTTTGTTTCATTGGATTAACATTTAGGTCATTTTCGTCCTCCCTAGGCATATTCTTTTCCAATTAGGGTTTTTAACCAAAGTTGTGCATCCAATAAGTTCATTTGTGTCATTGGATGATCAATTAGGTCAATTACGTCCTCCCTAGGCATATTCTGGCATATTCTTGTCCAATTAGGGTTTTTAACCAATCTTGTGCATCCAATAGGTGTGTTTGTGTCATTGGATGATCAATTAGGTCATTTTCGTCCTCCCTAGGCTTATTCTTGTCCAATTAGGGTTTTTAACCAATCTTGTGCATCCAATAAGTTGAGTTGTGTCATTGGATTAACATTTAGGTCATTTTCGTCCTCCCTAGACATATTCTTGTCCAATTAGGGTTTTTAACCAATCTTGTGCATCTAATAAGTTCATTTGTGTTATTGGATTAACATTTAGGTCATTTTCGTCCTCCCTTGGCATATTCTTGCTTAATTAGGGTTTTTAACCAATCTTGTGCATCCAATAGGTGTGGTTGTGTCATTGGATGATCAATTAGGTCATTTTTGTCCTCCCTAGGCTTATTTTTGTCCAATTAGGGTTTTTAACCAGTCTTGTGCATCCAATAAGTTTGTTTGTGTCATTCAATTAATATTTAGGTTATTTTCGTCCTCCCTATGCATATTCTTGTCCAATTAGGGTTTTTAACCAATCTTGTGCATCCAATAGGTGTGTTTGTGTCATTGGATGATCAATTAGGTCATTTTCGTCCTCCCTAGGCTTATTCTTGTCCAATTAGGGTTTTTAACCAATCTTGTGCAACCGATTAGTTTGTTTGTGTCATTGAATTAATATTTAGGTCATTTTCGTCCTCCCTAGGCATATTCTTGTCCAATTAGGGTTTTTAACCAATCTTGTGCATCCAATAGGTGTGTTTGTGTCATTGGATGATCAATTAGGTCATTTACGTCCTCCCTAGGCTTATTCTTGTCCAATTAGGGTTTTTAACCAATCTTGTGCATCCAATAACTTTGTTTATGTCATTGAATTAATATTTAGGTCATTTTCGTCCTCCCTAGGCATATTCTTGTCCAATTAGGGTTTTTAACCAATCTTGTGCATCCAATAGGTGTGTTTGTGTCATTGGATGATCAATTAGGTCATTTTCGTCCTCCCTAGGCTTATTCTTGTCCAATTAGGGTTTTTAACCAATCTTGTGCATCTAATAGGTGTGTTTGTGTCATTGGATGATCAATTAGGTCATTTTCGTCCTCCCAAAGCTTATTCTTGTCCAATTAGGGTTTTTAACCAATGTTGTGCATCCGATAAGTTTGTTTGTGTCATTGAATTAATATTTAGGTCATTTTCGTCCTCCCTAGGCATATTCTTGTCCAATTAGGGTTTTTAACCAATCTTGTGCATCCAATAGGTGTGTTTGTGTCATTGGATGATCAATTAGGTCATTTTCGTCCTCCCTAGGCTTATTCTTGTCCAATTAGGGCTTTTAAACAATCTTGTGCATCCAATAAGCTCATTTGTGTCATTGGATTAACATTTAGGTCATTTTCGTCCTCCCTAGGCATATTCTTGTCCAATTAGGGTTTTTAACCAATCTTGTGCTTCCAATAGGTGTGTTTGTGTCATTGGATGATCAATTAGGCCATTTTCGTCCTCCTTAGCCTTATCCTTGTCCAATAAGGGTTTTTAACCAATCTTGTGCATCCAATAAGTTTGTTTGTGTCATTGAATTAATATTTAGGTCATTTTCGTCCTCCCTAGGCATATTCTTGTCCAATTAGGGTTTTTAACCAATCTTGTGCATCCAATAGGTGTGTTTGTGTCATGGGATGATCAATTAGGTCACTTTCGTCCACCCTAGGCTTATTCTGTTCCAATTAGGGCTTTTAACCAATCTTGTGCATCCAATAAGCTAATTTGTGTCATTGGATTAACATTTAGGTCATTTTCGTCCTCCCTAGGCATATTCTTGTCCAATTAGGGTTTTTAACCAATCTTGTGCTTCCAATAGGTGTGTTTGTGTCATTGGATGATCAATTAGGCCATTTTCGTCCTCCCTAGGCTTATTCTTGTCCAATTAGGGTTTTTAACCAATCTTGTGCATCCAATAACTCTGTTTGTGTCATTGAATTAATATTTAGGTCATTTTCGTCCTCCCTAGGCATATTCTTGTGCAATTAGGGTTTTTAACCAATCTTGTGCATCCAATAGGTGTGTTTGTGTCATTAGATGATCAATTAGATCATTTTCGTCCTCCCTAGGCTGATTCTTGTCCAATTAGGGTTTTTAACCAATCTTGTGCATCCAATAAGTTCCTTTGTGTCATTGGATTAACATTTAGGTCATTTTCGTCCTCCCTAGTCATATTCTTGTCCAATTAGGGTTTTTAACCAATCTTGTGCATCCAATAGGTGTGTTTGTGTCATTGGATTATCAATTAGGTCATTTTCGTCCTCCCTAGGCTTATTCTTGTCCAATTAGGGTTTTTAACCAATCTTGTGCATCCAATAAGTTTGTTTGTGTCATTGGATTAACATTTAGGTCATTTTCGTCCTCCCTATGCATATTCTTGTCCAATTAGGGTTTTTAACCAATCTTGTGCATCCAATAGGTGTGTTTGTGTCATTGGATGATCAATTAGGTCATTTTCGTCCTCCCTAGGCTTATTCTTGTCCAATTAGGGTTTTTAACGTATCTTGTGCGTCCAATAGGTGTGTTTGTGTCATTGGATGATCAATTAGGTCATTTTCGTCCTCCCTAGGCTTATTCTTGTCCAATTAAGGTTTTTAACACATCTTATGCATCCAATATGTTGAGTTGTGTCATTGGATTAACATTTAGGTCATTTTCGTCCTCCCTAGGCTTATTCTTGTCCAATTAGGGTTTTTAACCAATCTTGTGCATCCAATAAGTTGAGTTGTGTCATTGGATTAACATTTAGGTCATTTTCGTCCTCCCTAGGCTTATTCTTGTCCATTTAGGGTTTTTAACCAATCTTGTGCATCCAATAGGTGTGTTTGTGTCATTGGATTATCAATTAGGTCATTTTCGTCCTCCCTTGGCTTATTCTTGTCCAATTAGGGTTTTTAACGAATCTTGTGCATCCAATAGGTGTGTTTGTGTCATTGAATTAATATTTAGGTCATTTTCGTCCTCCCTAGGCATATTCTTGTCCAATTAGGCTTTTTAACCAATCTGGTGCATCCAATAGGTGTGTTTGTGTCATTGGATGATCAATTAGGTCATTTTCGTCCTCCCTAGGCTTATTCTTGTCCAATTAGGGTTTTTAACCAATCTTGTGCATCCAATTTGTGTGTTTGTGTCATTGGACGATCAATTAGGTCATTTTCGTCCTCGCTAGGCATATTCTTGTCCAATTAGGGTTTTTAACCAATCTTGTGCATCCAATAGGTGTGTTTGTGTCATTGGATGATCATTTAGGTCATTTTCGTCCTCCCTAGGCCTATTCTTGTCCAATTAGGGTTATTAACCAATCTTGTGCATCCAATAAGTTTTTTGTGTCATTGAATTAATATTTAGGTCATTTTCGTCCTTCCTAGGCATATTCTTGTCCAATTAGGGTTTTTAACGAATCTTGTGCATCCAATAGGTGTGTTTGTGACATTGGATGATCAATTAGGTCATTTTCGTCCTCCCTAGGATAATTCTTGTCCAATTAGGGTTTTTAACCAATCTTGTGTATCCAATAACTTTGTTTGTGTCATTGAATTAATATTTAGGTCATTTTCGTCCTCCCTAGGCATATTCTTGTCCAATTAGGGTTTTTAACCAATCTTGTTCATCCAATAGGTGTGTTTGTGTCATTGGATGATCAATTAGGTCATTTTCGTCCTCCCTAGGCTTATTCTTGTCCAATTAGGGTTTTTAACCATTCTTGTGCATCCAATAAGTTTGTTTGTGTCATTGAATTAATATTTAGGTCATTTTCGTCCTCGCTAGGCATATTCTTGTCCAATTAGGGTTTTTAACCAATCTTGTGCATCCAATAGGTGTGTTTGTGTCATTGGATGATCAATTAGGTCATTTTCGTCCTCCCTAGGCTTATTCTTGTCTAATTAGGGTTTTTAACGAATCTTGTGTATCCAATAGGTGTGTTTGTGTCATTGGATGATCAATTAGGTCATTTTCGTCCTCGCTAGGCATATTCTTGTCCAATTAGGGTTTTTAACCAATCTTGTGCATCCAATAGGTGTGTTTGTGTCATTGGATGATCATTTAGGTCATTTTCGTCCTCCCTAGGCCTATTCTTGTCCAATTAGGGTTTTTAACCAATCTTGTTCATCCAATAGGTGTGTTTGTGTCATTGGATGATCAATTAGGTCATTGTCGTCCTCCCTAGGCTTATTCTTGTCCAATTAGGGTTTTTAACCAATTTTGTGCATCCAATAAGTTTATTTGTGTCATTGGATTAACATTTAGGTCATTTTCGTCCTCCCTAGGCATATTCTTGTCCAATTAGGGTTTTTAACCAATCTTGTGCTTCCAATAGGTGTGTTTGTGTCATTGGATGATCAATTAGGTCATTTTCGTCCTCCCTAGGCTTATTCTTGTCCAATTAGGGTTTTTAACCATTCTTGTGCATCCAATAAGTTTGTTTGTGTCATCGAATTAATATTTAGGTCATTTTCGTCCTCGCTAGGCATATTCTTGTCCAATTAGGGTTTTTAACCAATCTTGTGCTTCCAATAGGTGTGTTTGTGTCATTGGATGATCAATTAGGTCATTTTCGTCCTCCCTAGGCTTATTCTTGTCCAATTAGGGTTTTTATCCATTCTTGTGCATCCAATAAGTTTGTTTGTGTCATTGAATTAATATTTAGGTCATTTTCGTCCTCGCTAGGCATATTCTTGTCCAATTAGGGTTTTTAACCAATCTTGTGCATCCAATAGGTGTGTTTGTGTCATTGGATGATCAATTAGGTCATTTTCGTCCTCCCTAGGCTTATTCTTGTCCAATTAGGGTTTTTAACCAATCTTGTGCATCCAATAGGTGTGTTTGTGTCATTGGATGATCAATTAGGTCATTTTCGTCCTCCCTGGGCTTATTCTTGTCCAATTAGGGTTTTTAACCAATCTTGTGCATCCAATAATTGAGTTGTGTCATTGGATTAACATTTAGGTCATTTTCGTCCTCCCTAGGCATATTCTTGTCCAATTAGGGTTTTTAACCAATCTTGTGCTTCCAATAGGTGTGTTTGTGTCATTGGATGATCAATTAGGTCATTTTCGTCCTCACTAGGCTTATTCTTGTCCAATTAGGGTTTTTAACCAATCTTGTGCATCCAATAAGTTTGTTTGTGTCATTGAATTAATATTTAGGTCATTTTTGTCCTCCCTAGGCATATTCTTGTCCAATTAGGGTTTTTAACCAATCTTGTGCATCCAATAGGTGTGTTTGTGTCACTGGATGATCAATTAGGTCATTTTCGTCCTCTGTAGGCATATTCTTGTCCAATTAGGGTTTTTAACGAATCTTGTGCATCCAATATGTGTGTTTGTGTCATTGGATGATCAATTAGGTCATTTTTGTCCTCCCTAGGCTTATTCTTGTCCAATTAGGGTTTTTAACCAATCTTGTGCATCCAATAGGTGTGTTTGTGTCATTGGATGATCAATTAGGTCATTTTCGTCCTCCCTAGGCTTATTCTTGTCCAATTAGGGTTTTTAACCAATCTTGTGCATCCAATAAGTTGAGTTGTGTCATTGGATTAACATTTAGGTCATTTTCGTTCTCCCTAGGCATATTCTTGTCCAATTAGGGTTTTTAACCCATCTTGTGCATCGAATAAGTTCATTTGTGTTATTGGATTAACATTTAGGTCATATTCGTCCTCCCTAGGCATATTGTTGTCCAATTAGGGTTTTTAACCAATCTTGTGCATCCAATAGGTGTGTTTGTGTCATTGGATGATCAATTAGGTCATTTTCGTCCTCCCTAGGCTTATTCTTGTCCAATTAGGGTTTTTAACCAATCTTGTGCATCCAATAACTTTGTTTGTGTCATTGAATTAATATTTAGGTCATTTTCGTCCTCCCTAGGCATATTCTTGTCCAATTAGGGTTTTTAATCAATCTTGTGCACCCAATAGGTGTGTTTGTGTCATTGGATGATCAATTTGGTCATTTTCGTCCTCCATAGGCTTATTCTTGTCCAATTAGGGTTTTTAACCAATCTTGTGCATCCAATATGTGTGTTTTTGTCATTGGATAATAAATTAGGTCATTTTCTTCCTCCCCAGGCTTATTCTTGTCCAATTAGGGTTTTCAACCAATCTTGTGCATCCAATAGAAGTGTTTGTGTCATTGGATGATCAATTAGGTCATTTTCGTCCTCTCTAGGCTTATTCTTGTCCAATTAGTGTTTTTAACCAATCTTGTGCATCCAATAGGTGTGTTTGTGTCATTGGATGATCAATTAGGTCATTTTCGTCCTCCCTAGGCATATTCTTGTCCAGTTAGGGTTTTTAACCAATCTTGTGCATCCAATAGGTGTGTTTGTGTCATTGGATGATCAATTAGGTCATTTTCGTCCTCCCTAGGCTTATTCTTGTCCAATTAGGGTTTTTAACCAATCTTGTGCATCCAATAAGTTCATTTGTGTCATTGGGTGATCAATTAGGTCATTTTCGTCCTCCCTAGGCATATTCTTGTCTAACTAGGGTTTTTAACCAATCTTGTGCATCCAATAGGTGTGTTTGTGTCATTGGATGATCAATTAGGTCATTTTCGTCCTCCCTAGGCTTATTCTTGTCCAATTAGGGTTTTTAACCAATCTTGTGCATCCAATAGGTGTGTTTGTGTCATTGGATGATCAATTAGGTCATTTTCGTCCTCCCTAGGCTTATTCTTGTCCAATTAGGGTTTTTAACCAATCTTGTGCATCAAATAAGTTTGTTTTTGTCATTGAATTATTATTTAGGTCATTTTCGTCCTCCCTAGGCATATTCTTGTCCAATTAGGCTTTTTAACCAATCTTGTGCTTCCAATAGGTGTGTTTGTGTCATTGGATGATCAATTAGGTCATTTTCGTCCTCCCTAGGCTAATTCTTGTCCAATTAGGGTTTTTAACCAATCTTGTGCATCCAATAGGTGTGTTTGTGTCATTGGATGATCAATTAGGTAATTTTCGTCCTCCCTAGGCTTATTCTTGTCCAATTAGGGTTTTTAACCAATCATGTGCATCAAATAAGTTCATTAGTGTCATTGGATGATCAATTAGGTCATTTTCGTCCTCCCTAGGCATGTTCTTGTCCAACTAGGGTTTTTAACCAATCTTGTGCATCCAATAGGTGTGTTTGTGTCATTGGATGATCAATTAGGTCATTTTCGTCCTCCCTAGGCTTATTCTTGTCCAATTAGGGTTTTTAACCAATCTTGTGCATCCAATAAGTTTGATTGTTTCATTGAATTAACATTTATGTCATTTTCGTCCTCCCTAGGCATATTCTTGTCCAATTAGGGTTTTTAACCAATCTTGTGCATCCAATAGGTGTGTTTGTGTCATTGGATGATCAATTAGGTCATTTTCGTCCTCCCTAGGCTTATTCTTGTCCAATTAGGGTTTTTAACCAATCTTGTGCATCCAATAACTTTGTTTGTGTCATTGAATTAATTTTTAGGTCATTTTCCTCCTCCCTAGGCATATTCTTGTCCAATTAGGGTTTTTAACCAATCTTGTGCATCCAATAGGTGTGTTTGTGTCATTGGATGATCAATTAGGTCATTTTCGTCCTCCCTAGGCTTATTCTTGTCCAATTAGGGTTTTTAACCAATCTTGTGCATCCAATAAGTTCATTTCTGTCATTGGATTAACATTTAGGTCATTTTCGTCCTTCCTAGTCATATTCTTGTCCAATTAGGGTTTTTAACCAATCTTGTGCTTCCAATAGGTGTGTTTGTGACATTGGATGATCAATTAGGTCATTTTCGTCCTCCCTAAGCTTATTCTAGTCCAATTAGGGTTTTTAACCAATGTTGTGCATCCAATAGGTGTGTTTGTGTCATTGGATTAACATTTAGGTCATTTTCGTCCTCCCTAGGCTTGTTCTTGTCCAATTAGGGTTTTTAACCAATCTTGTGCATCCAATAGGTGTGTTTGTGTCATTGGATGATCAATTAGGTCATTTTCGTCCTCCCTAGGCTTATTCTTGTCCAATTAGGGTTTTTAACCAATCTTGTGCATCCAACAGGTGTGTTTACGTCATTGGATGATCAATTAGGTCATTTTCATCCTCCCTAGGCTTATTCTTGTCCAATTAGGGTTTTTAACCAATCTTGTGCATCCAATAGGTGTGTTTGTGTCATTGGATGATCAATTAGGTCATTTTCGTCCTCCCTAAGCTTATTCTTGTCCAATTAGGGTTTTTAACCGATCTTGTGCATCCAATGGGTGTGTTTGTGTCGTTGGATGATCAATTAGGTCGTTTTCGTCTTCCCTAGGCATATTCTTGTCCAATTAGGGTTTTTAACCAATCTTGTGCATCCAATAGGTGTGTTTGTGTCATTGGATGATCAATTAGGTCATTTTCGTCCTCCCTAGGCTTATTCTTGTCCAATTAGGGTTTTTAACCAATCTTGTGCATCCAATAGGTGTGTTTGTGTCTTTGGATGATCGATTAGGTCATTTTCGTCCTCCCTAGGCTTATTCTTGTCCAATTAGGGTTTTTAACCAATCTTGTGCATCCGATAAGTTTGTTTGTGTCATTGAATTAATATTTAGGTCATTTTCGTCCTCCCTAGGCATATTCTTGTCCAATTAGGGTTTTTAACCAATCTTGTGCATCCAATAGGTGTGTTTGTGTCATTGGATGATCAATTAGGTCATTTTCGTCCTCCCTAGGCATATTCTTGTCCGATTAGGGTTTTTAACCAATCTTGTGCATCCAATAACTTTGTTTGTGTCATTGAATTAATATTTAGGTCATTTTCGTCCTCCCTAGGCATATTCTTGTCCAATTAGGGTTTTTAACCAATCTTGTTTATCCAATAGGTGTGTTTGTGGCATTGGATGATCAATTAGGTCATTTTTCGTCCTCCCTAGGCTTATTCTTGTCCAATTAGGGTTTTTAACCAATCTTGTGCATCCAATAAGTTCATTTGTGTCATTGGATTAACATTTAGGTCATTTTCGTCCTCCCTAGGCATATTCTTGTCCAATTAGGGTTTTTAACCAATCTTGTGCTTCCAATAGGTGTCTTTGTGTCATTGGATAATCGATTAGGTCAGTTTCTTCCTCCCTAGGCTTATTCTTGTCCAATTAGGGTTTTTAACCAATCTTGTGCATCCAATAAGTTTGTTTGTGTCATTGAATTAATATTTAGGTCATTTTCGTCCTCCCTAGGCATATTCTTGTCCAATTAGGGTTTTTTTAACCAATCTTGTGCATCCAATAGGTGTGTTTGTGTCATTGGATGATCAATTAGGTCATTTTCGTCTTCCCTAGGCATATTCTTGTCCAATTAGGGTTTTTAACCAATCTTGTGCATCCAATAAGTTAATTTGTGTCATTGGATTAATATTTAGGTCATTTTCGTACTCCCTAAGCTTATTCTTGTCCAATTAGGGTTTTTAACCAATCTTGTGCATCCAATAGGTGTGTTTGTGTCATTGGATGATCAATTAGGTCATTTTCGTCCTCCCTAGGCTTATTCTTGTCCAATTAGGGTTTTTAACCAATCTTGTGCATCCAATAAGTTGAGTTATGTCATCGGATTAACATTTAGGACATTTTCGTCGTCCCTAGGCTTATTCTTGTCCAATTAGGGTTTTTAACCAATCTTGTGCATCCAATAGGTGTGTTTGTGTCATTGGATGATCAATTAGGTCGTTTTCGTCCTCCCTAGGCTTATTCTTGTCCAATTAGGGTTTTTAACCAATCTTGTGCATCCAATAAGTTGAGTTGTTTCATTGGATTAACATTTAGGTCATTTTCGTCCCCCCTAGAATTATTCTTGTCCAATTAGGGTTTTTAACCAATCTTGTGTATCCAATAGGTGTGTTTGTGTCATTGGATGATCAATTAGGTCATTTTCGTCCTCCCTAGGCTTATTCTTGTCCAATTAGGGTTTTTAACCAATCTTGTGCATCCAATAGGTGTGTTTGTGTCATTGGATGATCAATTAGGTCATTTTCGTCCTCCCTAGGCTTATTCTTGTCCAATTAGGGTTTTTAACCAATCTTGTGCATCCAATAACTTTGTTTGTGTCATTGAATTAATATTTAGGTCATTTTCGTCCTCGCTAGGCATATTTTTGTCCAATTAGGGTTTTTAACAAATCTTGTTCATCCAATAGGTGTGTTTGTGTCATTTGATGATCAATTAGGTCATTTTCGTCCTCCCTAGGCTTTTTCTTGTCCAATTAGGGTTTTTAACCAATCTTGTGCATCCAATAAGTTTGTTTGTTTCATTGAATTAATATTTAGGTCATTTTCGTCCTCCCTAGGCATATTCTTGTCCAATTAGGGTTTTTAACCAATCTTGTGCATCCAATAGGTGTGTTTGTGTCATTGGATGATCAATTAGGTCATTTTCGTCCTCCCTAGGCTTATTCTTGTCCTATTAGGGTTTTTAACCAATCTTGTGAATCCAATAGGTGTGTTTGTGTCATTGGATGATCAATTAGGTCATTTTCGTCCTCCATAGGCTTATTCTTGTCCAATTAGGGTTTTTAACCAATCTTGTGCATCCAATAAGTTGAGTTGTGTCATTGGATTAACATTTAGGTCATTTTCGTCCTCCCTAGGCTTATTCTTGTCCAATTAGGGTTTTTAACCAATCTTGTGCTTCCAATAAGTTCATTTGTGTCATTGGATTAACATTTAGGTCATTTTTGTCCTCCCTAGGCATATTCTTGTCCAATTAGGGTATTTAACCAATCTTGCGCATCCAATAGGTGTGTTTGTGTCATTGGATGATCAATTAGGTTATTTTCGTCCTCCCTAGGCTTATTCTTGTCCAATTAGGGTTTTTAACCAATCTTGTGCATCCAATAGGTGTGTTTGTGTCATTGGATGATCAATTAGGTCATTTTCGTCCTCCCTAAGCTTATTCTTGACCAATTAGGGTTTTTAACAAATCTTGTGCATCCAATAAGTTCATTTGTGTCATTGGATGATCAATTAGGTCATTTTCGTCCTCCCTAGGCTTATTATTGTCCAATTAGGGTTTTAAACCAATCTTGTGCATCCAATAGGTGTGTTTGTGTCATTGGATGATCAATTAGGTCTTTTTCGTCCTCCCTAGGCATATTCTTATCCAATTAGGGTTTTTAACCAATCTTGTGCAGCCAATAGGTGTGTTTGTGTCATTGGATGATCAATTAGGTTATTTTCGTCCTCCCTAGGCTTATTCTTGTCCAATTAGGGTTTTTAACCAATCTTGTGCATCCAATAGGTGTGTTTGTGTCATTGGATGATCAATTAGGTCATTTTCGTCCTCCCTAGGCTTATTCTTGTCCAATTAGGGTTTTTAACCAATCTTGTGCATCCAATAACTTTGTTTGTGTCATTGAATTAATATTTAAGTCATTTTTGTCCTCCCTAGGCATATTCTTGTCCAATTAGGGTTTTTAACCAATCTTGTGCATCCAATAGGTGTGTTTGTGTCATTGGATGATCTATTAGGTCATTTTCGTCCTCCTTAGGCTTATTCTTGTCCAATTAGGGTTTTTAACCAATCTTGTGCATCCAATAAGTTCATTTGTGTCATTGGTTTAACATTTAGGTCATTATCGTCCTCCCTAGGCATATTCTTGTCCAATTAGGGTTTTTAACCAATCTTGTGCTTCCAATAGGTGTGTTTGTGTCATTGGATGATCAATTAGGTCATTTTCGTCCTCCCTAGGCTTATTCTTGTCCAATTAGGGTTTTTAACCATTCTTGTGCATCCAATAAGTTTATTTGTGTCATCGAATTAATATTTAGGTCATTTTCGTCCTCGCTAGGCATATTCTTGTCCAATTAGGTTTTTAACCAATCTTGTGCATCCAATAGGTGTGTTTGTGTCATTGGATGATCAATTAGGTCATTTTCGTCCTCCCTAGGCTTATTCTTGTCCAATTAGGGTTTTTAACGAATCTTGTGCATTCAATAGGTGTGTTTGTGTCATTGGATGATCAATTAGGTCATTTTCGTCCTCCCTAGGCTTATTCTTGTCCAATTAGGGTTTTTAACCAATCTTGTGCATCCAATAAGTTCATTTGTGTCATTGGATGATCAATTAGGTCATTTTCTTCCTCCCTTGGCATATTCTTCTCCAACTAGGGTTTTAAACCAATCTTGTGCATCCAATAGGTGTGTTTGTGTCATTGGATGATCAATTAGGTCATTTTCGTCCTCCCAAGGCTTATTCTTGTCCAATTAGGGTTTTTAACCAATCTTGTGCATCCAATAGGTGTGTTTGTGTCATTGGATGATCAATTAGGTCATTTTCGTCCTCCCTAGGCTTATTCTTGTCCAATTAGGGTTTTTAACCAATCTTGTGCATCCAATAACTTTGTTTGTGTCATTGAATTAATTTTTAGGTCATTTTCCTCCTCCCTAGGCATATTCTTGTCCAATTAGGGTTTTTAACCAATCTTGTGCATCCAATAGGTGTGTTTGTGTCATTGGATGATCAATTAGGTCATTTTCGTCCTCCCTAGGCTTATTCTTGTCCAATTAGGGTTTTTAACCAATCTTGTGCATCCAATAAGTTCATTTCTGTCATTGGATTAACATTTAGGTCATTTTCGTCCTTCCTAGTCATATTCTTGTCCAATTAGGGTTTTTAACCAATCTTGTGCTTCCAATAGGTGTGTTTGTGACATTGGATGATCAATTAGGTCATTTTCGTCCTCCCTAAGCTTATTCTAGTCCAATTAGGGTTTTTAACCAATGTTGTGCATCCAATAGGTGTGTTTGTGTCATTGGATTAACATTTAGGTCATTTTCGTCCTCCCTAGGCTTGTTCTTGTCCAATTAGGGTTTTTAACCAATCTTGTGCATCCAATAGGTGTGTTTGTGTCATTGGATGATCAATTAGGTCATTTTCGTCCTCCCTAGGCTTATTCTTGTCCAATTAGGGTTTTTAACCAATCTTGTGCATCCAATGAGTTCATTTGTATCATTGAATGATCAATTAGGTCATTTTCGTCCTCCCTAGGAATATTCTTGTCCAATTAGGGTTTTTAACCAATCTTGTGCATCCAATAGGTGTGTTTGTGTCATTGGATGATCAATTAGGTCATTTTCGTCCTCCCTAGGCTTATTCTTGTCCAATTAGGGTTTTTAACCAATCTTGTGCATCCAATAGGTGTGTTTGTGTCATTGGATGATCAATTAGGTCATTTTCGTCCTCCCTAGGCTTATTCTTGTCCAATTAGGGTTTTTAACCAATCTTGTGCATCCAATAAGTTCATTTGTGTCATTGGATGATCAATTAGGTCATTTTTGTCCTCCCTAGGCTTATTCTTGTCCAATTAAGGTTTTTAACCAATCTTGTGCATCCAATAAATTTGTTTGTGTCATTGAATTAATATTTAGGTCATTTTCGTCCTCCCTAGGCATATTCTTCTCCAATTAGGGTTTTTAACCAATCTTGTGCATCCAATAAGTTTGTTTGTGTCATTGAATTCATATTTAGGTCATTTTCGTCCTCTCTAGGCATCATCTTGTCCAATTAGGGTTTTTAACCAATCTTTTGCATCCAATAGGTGTGTTTGTGTCATTGGATGATCAATTAGGTCATTTTCGTCCTCCCTAGGCTTATTCTTGTCCAATTAGGGTTTTTAACCAATCTTTTGCATCCAATAGGTGTGTTTGTGTCATTGGATGATCAATTAGGTCATTTTCGTCCTCCCTAGGCTTATTCTTGTCAAATTAGGGTTTTTAACCAATCTTTTGCATCCAATAGGTGTGTTTGTGTCATTGGATGATCAATTAGGTCATTTTAGTCCTTCCTAGGCTTATTCTTGTCCAATTAGGGTTTTTAACCAATCTCGTGCATCCAATAAGTTCATTTGTGTCATTGGATTAACATTTAGGTCATTTTCGTCTTCCCTAGGCATATTCTTGTCCAATTAGGGTTTTTAACCAATCTTGTGCATCCAATAGGTGTGTTTGTGTCATTGGATGATCAATTAGGTCATTTTCGTCCTCCCTAGGCTTATTCTTGTCCAATTAGGGTTTTTAACCAATCTTGTGCATCCAATAAGTTCATTTGTGTATTGGATTAACATTTAGGTCATTTTCGTCCTCCCTAGGCATATTCTTGTCCAATTAGGGTTTTTAACCAATCTTGTGCATCCAATAGGTGTGTTTGTGTCATTGGATGATCAATTAGGTCATTTTCGTCCTCCCTAGGCTTATTCTTGTCCAATTAGGGTTTTTAACCAATCTTGTGCATCCAATATGTGTGTTTGTGTCATTGGATGACCAATTAGGTCATTTATGTCCTCCCTAGGCATATTCTTGTCCAATTAGGGTTTTTAACCAAACTGGTGCATCCATTAGGTGTGTTTGTGGCAATGGATGATCAATTAGGTCATTTTCGTCCTCCATAGGCTTATTCTTGTCCAATTAGGGTTTTTAACCAATCTTGTGCATCCAATAGGTGTGTTTGTGTCATTGGATGATCAATTAGGTCATTTTCGTCCTCCCTAGGCTTATTCTTGTCCAATTAGGGTTTTTAACCAATCTTGTGCATCCAACAAGTTTGTTTTTGTCATTGAATTAATATTTAGGTCATTTTCGTCCTCCCTAGGCATATTCTTGTCCAATTAGGGTTTTTAACCATTCTTGTGCATCCAATAGGTGTGTTTGTGTCATTGGATGATCAATTAGGTCATTTTCGTCCTCCCTAGGCATATTCTTGTCCAATTAGGGTTTTTAACCAATCTTGTGCATCCAATAGGTGTGTTTGTGGCAATAGATGATCAATTTGGTCATTTTCGTCCTCCCTAGGCTTATTCTTGTCCAATTAGGGTTTTTAACCAATCTTGTGCATCCAATAGGTGTGTTTGTGCGTTGGATGATCAATTAGGTCATTTTCGTCCTCCCTAGGCTTATTCTTGTCCAATTAGGATTTTTAACCAATCTTCTGCATCCAATAGGTGTGTTTGTGTCATTGGATGATCAATTAGGTCATTTTCGTCCTCCCAGGGCATATTTTTGTCCAATTAGGGTTTTTAACCAATCTTATGCATCCAATTGGTGTGTTTGTGTCATTGGATGATCAATTAGGTCATTTTTGTCATCCCTAGGCTTATTCTTGTCCAATTAGGGTTTTTAACCGATCTTGTGCATCCAATAGGTGTATTTGTGTCATTGGATGATCAATTAGGTCATTTTCGTCCTCTCTAGGCATATTCTTGTCCAATTAGGGTTTTTAACCAATCTTGTGCATCCAATAGGTGTGTTTGTGTCATTGGATGATCAATTAGGTCATTTTCGTCCTCCCTAGGCTTATTCTTGTCCAATTAGGGTTTTTAACCAATCTTGTGCATTCAATAAGTTCATTTGTGTCATTGGATTAACATTTAGGTCATTTTCGTCCTCCCTATGCATATTCTTGTCCAATTAGGGTTTTTAACCAATCTTGTGCATCCAATAGGTGTATTTGTGTCATTGGATGATCAATTAGGTCATTTTCGTCCTCTCTAGGCATATTCTTGTCCAATTAGGGTTTTTAACCAATCTTGTGCATCCAATAGGTGTGTTTGTGTCATTGGATGATCAATTAGGTCATTTTCGTCCTCCCTAGGCCTATTCTTGTCCAATTAGGGTTTTTAACCAATCTTGTTCATCCAATAGGTGTGTTTGTGTCATTGGATGATCAATTAGGTCATTTTCGTCCTCCCTAGGCTTATTCTTGTCCAATTAGGGTTTTTAACCAATTTTGTTCATCCAATAAGTTTATTTGTGTCATTGGATTAACATTTAGGTCATTTTCGTCCTCCCTAGGCATATTCTTGTCCAATTAGGGTTTTTAACCAATCTTGTGCTTCCAATAGGTGTGTTTGTGTCATTGGATGATCAATTAGGTCATTTTCGTCCTCCCTAGGCTTATTCTTGTCCAATTAGGGTTTTTAACCATTCTTGTGCATCCAATAAGTTTGTTTGTGTCATCGAATTAATATTTAGGTCATTTTCGTCCTCGCTAGGCATATTCTTGTCCAATTAGGGTTTTTAACCAATCTTGTGCATCCAATAGGTGTGTTTGTGTCATTGGATGATCAATTAGGTCATTTTCGTCCTCCCTAGGCTTATTCTTGTCCAATTAGGGTTTTTAACGAATCTTGTGCATCCAATAGGTGTGTTTGTGTCATTGGATGATTAATTTGGTCATTTTCGTCCTCGCTAGGCATATTCTTGTCCAATTAGGGTTTTTAACCAATCTTGTGCATCCAATAGGTGTGTTTGTGTCATTGGATGATCATTTAGGTCATTTTCGTCCTCCCTAGGCCTATTCTTGTCCAATTAGGGTTTTTAACCAATCTTGTTCATCCAATAGGTGTGTTTGTGTCATTGGATGATCAATTAGGTCATTTTCGTCCTCCCTAGGCTTATTCTTGTCCAATTAGGGTTATTAACCAATCTTGTGCATCCAATAAGTTTGTTTGTGTCATTGAATTAATATTTAGGTCATTTTCGTCCTTCCTAGGCATATTCTTGTCCAATTAGGGTTTTTAACCAATCTTGTGCATCCAATAGGTGTGTTTGTGACATTGGATGATCAATTAGGTCATTTTCGTCCTCCCTAGGCTAATTCTTGTCCAATTAGGGTTTTTAACCAATCTTGTATATCCAATAACTTTGTTTGTGTCATTGAATTAATATTTAGGTCATTTTCGTCCTCCCTAGGCATATTCTTGTCCAATTAGGGTTTTTAACCAATCTTGTTCATCCAATAGGTGTGTTTGTGTCATTGGATGATCAATTAGGTCATTTTCGTCCTCCCTAGGCTTATTCTTGTCCAATTAGGGTTTCTAACCAATCTTGTGCATCCAATAGGTGTGTTTGTGTCATTGGATTAACATTTAGGTCATTTTCGTCATCCCTAGGCATATTCTTGTCCAATTAGGGTTTTTAACCAATCTTGTGCATCCAATAGGTGTGTTTGTGTCATTGGATGATCAATTAGGTTATTTTCGTCCTCCCTAGGCTTATTCTTGTCCAATTAGGGTTTTTAACTAATCTTGTACATCCAATAAGTTCATTTATGTCATTGTATGATCCATTAGGTCATTTTCGTCCCCCCTAGGCATATTCTTGTCCAATTAGGGTTTTTAACCAATCTTGTGCATCCAATAGGTGTATTTGTGTCATTGGATGATCAATTAGGTCATTTTCGTCCTCCCTAGGCTTATTCTTGTCCAATTAGGGTTTTTAACCAATCTTGTGCATCCAATAAGTTTATTTGTGTCATTGGATTAACATTTAGGTCATTTCGTCCTCCCTAGGCATATTCTTGTCCAATTAGGGTTTTTAACCAATCTTGTGCTTCCAATAGGTGTGTTTGTGTCATTGGATGATCAATTAGGTCATTTTCGTCCTCCCTAGGCTTATTCTTGTCCAATTAGGGTTTTTAACCATTCTTGTGCATCCAATAAGTTTATTTGTGTCATCGAATTAATATTTAGGTCATTTTCGTCCTCGCTAGGCATATTCTTGTCCAATTAGGTTTTTAACCAATCTTGTGCATCCAATAGGTGTGTTTGTGTCATTGGATGATCAATTAGGTCATTTTCGTCCTCCCTAGGCTTATTCTTGTCCAATTAGGGTTTTTAACGAATCTTGTGCATTCAATAGGTGTGTTTGTGTCATTGGATGATCAATTTGGTCATTTTCGTCCTCGCTAGGCATATTCTTGTCCAATTAGGGTTTTTAACCAATCTTGTGCATCCAATAGGTGTGTTTGTGTCATTGGATGATCATTTAGGTCATTTTTGTCCTCCCTAGGCCTATTCTTGTCCAATTAGGGTTTTTAACCAATCTTGTTCATCCAATAGGTGTGTTTGTGTCATTGGATGATCAATTAGGTCATTTTCGTCCTCCCTAGGCTTATTCTTGTCCAATTAGGGTTATTAACCAATCTTGTGCATCCAATAAGTTTGTTTGTGTCATTGAATTAATATTTAGGTCATTTTCGTCCTTCCTAGGCATATTCTTGTCCAATTAGGGTTTTTAACCAATCTTGTGCATCCAATAGGTGTGTTTGTGACATTGGATGATCAATTAGGTCATTTTCATCCTCCCTAGGCTAATTCTTGTCCAATTAGGGTTTTTAACCAATCTTGTATATCCAATAACTTTGTTTGTGTCATTGAATTAATATTTAGGTCATTTTCGTCCTCCCTAGGCATATTCTTGTCCAATTAGGGTTTTTAACCAATCTTGTTCATCCAATAGGTGTGTTTGTGTCATTGGATGATCAATTAGGTCATTTTCGTCCTCCCTAGGCTTATTCTTGTCCAATTAGGGTTATTAACCAATCTTGTGCATCCAATAAGTTTGTTTGTGTCATTGAATTAATATTTAGGTCATTTTCGTCCTTCCTAGGCATATTCTTGTCCAATTAGGGTTTTTAACCAATCTTGTGCATCCAATAGGTGTGTTTGTGACATTGGATGATCAATTAGGTCATTTTCGTCCTCCCTAGGCTAATTCTTGTCCAATTAGGGTTTTTAACCAATCTTGTATATCCAATAACTTTGTTTGTGTCATTGAATTAATATTTAGGTCATTTTCGTCCTCCCTAGGCATATTCTTGTCCAATTAGGGTTTTTAACCAATCTTGTTCATCCAATAGGTGTGTTTGTGTCATTGGATGATCAATTAGGTCATTTTCGTCCTCCCTAGGCTTATTCTTGTCCAATTAGGGTTTTTAACCAATTTTGTGCATCCAATAAGTTTATTTGTGTCATTGGATTAACATTTAGGTCATTTTCGTCCTCCCTAGGCATATTCTTGTCCAATTAGGGTTTTTAACCAATCTTGTGCTTCCAATAGGTGTGTTTGTGTTATTGGATGATCAATTAGGTCATTTTCGTCCTCCCTAGGCTTATTCTTGTCCAATTAGGGTTTTTAACACATCTTGTGCATCCAATAAGTTGAGTTGTCTCATTGGATTAACATTTAGGTCATTTTCGTCCTCCCTAGGCTTATTCTTGTCCAATTAGGGTTTTAACCAATCTTGTGCATCCAATAAGTTGAGTTGTGTCATTGGATTAACATTTAGGTCATTTTCGTCCTCCCTAGGCTTATTCTTGTCCAATTAGGGTTTTTAACCAATCTTGTGCATCCAATAGGTGTGTTTGTGTCATTGGATGATCAATTAGTTCATTTTCGTCCTCCCTAGACTTATTCTTGTCCAATTAGGGTTTTTAACCAATCTTGTGCATCCAATAAGTTGAGTTGTGTCATTGGATTAACATTTAGGTCATTTTCGTCCTCCCTAGGCTTATTCTTGTCCAATTAGGGTTTTTAACCAATCTTGTGCATCCAATAGGTGTGTTTGTGTCATTGGATGATCAATTAGGTCATTTTCGTCCTCCCTAGGCTTATTCTTGTCCAATTAGGGTTTTTAACCAATCTTGTGCATCCAATAGGTGTGTTTGTGTCATTGGATTATCAATTAGGTCATTTTCGACCTCCCTATGCATATACTTGTCCAATTAGGGTTTTTAACCAATCTTTTGCATCCAATAGGTGTGTTTGTGTCATTGGATGATCAATTAGGTGATTTTTGTCCTCCCTAGGCATATTCTTGTCCACTTAGGGTTTTTAACCAATCTTGTGCATCCAATAATTGTGTTTGTGTCATTGGATGATCAATTAGGTCACTTTCGTCCTCCCTAGGCTTATTCTTGTCCAATTAGGGTTTTTAACCAATCTTGTGCATCCAATAGGTGTGTTTGTGTCATTGGATGATCAATTAGGTCATTTTCGTCCTCCCTAGGCATATTCTTGTCCAATTAGGGTTTTAACCAATGTTGTGCATCCAATAGGTGTGTTTGTGTCATTGGATGATCAATTAGGTCATTTTCGTCCTCCCTAGGCTTATTGTTGTCCAATTAGGGTTTTTAACCAATCTTGTGCATCCAATAGGTGTGTTTTTGGCAATGGATGATCAATTAGGTCATTTTCGTCCTCCCTAGGCTTATTCTTGTCCAATTAGGGTTTTTAACCAATCTTGTGCATCCAATAGGTGTGTTTGTGTCATTGGATGATCAATTAGGTCATTTTCGTCCTCCATAGGCTTATTCTTGTCCAATTAGGGTTTTTAACCAATCTTGTGCATCCAATAGGTGTGTTTGTGTCATTGGATGATCAATTAGGTCATTTTCGTCCTCCCTAGTCTATTTCTTGTCCAATTTGGGTTTTTAACCGATCATGTGCATCCAATAGGTGTGTTTGTGTCATTGGATGATCAATTAGGTCATTTTCGTCCTCCCTAGGCTATTTCTTGTCCAATTAGGGTTTTTAACCAATCTTGTGCATCCAATAACTTTGTTTGTGTCATTGAATTAATATTTAGGTCATTTTCGTCCTCCATAGGCATATTCTTGTCCAATTAGGGTTTTTAACCAATCTTGTGCATCCAATAGGTGTGTTTGGGTCATTGGATGATCAATTAGGTCATTTTCGACCTCCCTAGGCTTATTCTTGTCCAATTAGGGTTTTTAACCAATCTTGTACATCTAATAAGTTCATTTGTGTCATTGGATTAACATTTAGGTCATTTTCGTCCTCCCTAGGCATATTCTTGTTCAATTAGGGTTTTTAACCAATCTTGTGCATCCAATAGGTGTGTTTGTGTCATTGGATAATCAATTAGGTCATTTTCGTCCTCCCTAGGCTTATTCTTATCCAATTAGGGTTCTTAACCAATCTTGTGCATCCAATAAGTTGAGTTGTGTCATTGGATTAACATTTAGGTCATTTTCGTTCTCCCTACGCTTATTCTTGTCCAATTAGGGTTTTTAACCAATCTTGTGCATCCAATAGGTGTGTTTGTGTCATTGGATGATCAATTAGGTCATTTTCGTCCTCCCTAGGCTTATTCTTGTCCAATTAGGGTTTTTAACCAATCTTGTACATCTAAAAAGTTCATTTGTGTCATTGGATTAACATTTAGGTCATTTTCGTCCTCCCTAGGCATATTCTTGTTCAATTAGGGTTTTTAACCAATCTTGTGCATCCAATAGGTGTGTTTGTATCATTGGATTAACATTTAGGTCATTTTCGTCCTCCCTAGGCATATTCTTGTCCAATTAGGGTTTTTAACCAATCTTGTGCATCCAATAGGTGTGTTTGTGTCATTGGATGATCAATTAGGTCATTTTCGTCCTCCCTAGGCTTATTCTTGTCCAATTAGGGTTTTTAACCAATCTTGTGCATCCAATAGGTGTGTTTGTGTCATTGGATGATCAATTAGGTTACTTTCGTCCTCCCTAGGCATATTCTTGTCCAATTAAGGTTTTTAACTAATCTTGTGCATCCAATAGGTGTGTTTGTGTCATTGGATGACCAATTAGGTCATTTTCGTCCTCCCTAGGCATATTCTTGTCCAATTAGGGTTTTTAACCAATCTTGTGCATCCATTAGGTGTGTTTGTGGCAATGGATGATCAATTAGGTCATTTTCGTCCTCCCTAGGCTTATTCTTGTCCAATTAGGGTTTTTAACCAATCTTGTGCATCCAATAGGTGTGTTTGTGTCATTGGATGATCAATTAGGTCATTTTCGTCCTCCCTAGGCTTATTCTTGTCCAATTAGGGTTTTTAACCAATCTTGTGCATCCAATAGGTGTGTTTGTGTCATTGGATGATCAATTAGGTCATTTTCGTCCTCCATAGGCTTATTTTTGTCCAATAGGGTTTTTAACCAATCTGGTGCATCCAATAAGTTGAGTTGTGTGATTGGATTAATATTTAGGTCATTTCCATCCTCCCTAGGCTTATTCTTATCCAATTAGGGTTTTTAACCAATCTTGTGCATCCAATAAGTTCATTTGTGTCATTGGATTAACATTTAGGTCATTTTCGTCCTCCCTAGGCATATTCTTGTCCAATTAGGGTTTTTAACCAATCTTGTGCATCCAATAGGTGTGTTTGTGTCATTGGATGATCAATTAGGTTATTTTCGTCCTTCCTAGGCTTATTCTTGTCCAATTAGGGTTTTTAACCAATCTTGTGCATCCAATAGGTGTGTTTGTGTCATTGGATGACCAATTAGGTCATTTTCGTCCTCCCTAGGCATATTCTTGTCCAATTAGGGTTTTTGACCAATCTTGTGCATCCATTAGGTGTGTTTGTGGCAATGGATGATCAATTAGGTCATTTTCGTCCTCCCCAAGCATATTCTTGTCCAATAAGGGTTTTTAACCAATCTTGTGCATCCAATAGGTGTGTTTGTGTCATTGGATGATCAATTAGGTCATTTTCGTCCTCCCTAGGCTTATTCTTGTCCAATTAGGGTTTTTAACCAATCTTGTGCATCCAATAGGTGTGTTTGTGTCATTGGATGATCAATTAGGTCATTTTCGTCCTCCCTAGGCTTATTCTTGTCCAATTAGGGTTTTTAACCAATCTTGTGCATCCAATAGGTGTGTTTGTGCTATTGGATGATCAGTTAGGTCATTTTCGTCCTCCCTATGCATATTCTTGTCCAATTAGGGTTTTTAACCAATCTTGTGCATCCAATAGGTGTGTTTGTGTCATTGGATGATCAATTAGGTCATTTTCGTCCTCCCTAGGCTTATTCTTGTCCAATTAGGGTTTTTAACCAATCTTGTGCATCCAATAGGTGTGTTTGTGTCATTGGATGATCAATTAGGTCATTTTCGTCCTCCCTAGGCTTATTCTTGTCCAATATGGGTTTTTAACCAATCTTGTGCATCCAATAGGTGTGTTTGTGTCATTGGATGATCAATTAGGTCATTTTCGTCCTCCCTAGGCTTATTCTTGTCCAATTAGGGTTTTTAAGCAATCTTGTGCATCCAATAGGTGTGTTTGTGTCATTGGATGATCAATTAGGTTATTTTCGTCCTCCCTAGGCTTATTCTTGTCCAATTAGGGTTTTTAACCAATCTTGTGCATCCAATAGGTGTGTTTGAGTCATTGGATGATCAAGTAGGTCATTTTCGTCCTCCCTAGTCATATTCTTGTCCAATTAGGGTTTTTAACCAATCTTGTGCATCCAATAGGTGTGTTTGTGTCATTGGATGATCAATTAGGTCATTTTCGTCCTCCCTAGGCTTATTCTTGTCCAATTAGGGTTTTTAACCAATCTTGTGCATCCAATAGGTGTGTTTGTGTCATTGGATGATCAATTAGGTCATTTTCGTCCTCCCTAGGCATATTCTTGTCCAATTAGGGTTTTTAACGAATCTTGTGCATCCAATAGGTGTGTTTGTGTCATTGGATGATCAATTAGGTCATTTTCGTCCTCCCTAGGCATATTCTTGTCCAATTAGGGTTTTTAACCAATCTTGTGCATCCAAAAGGTGTGTTTGTGTCATTGGATGATCAATTAGGTCATTTTCGTCCTCCCTAGGCTTATTCTTGTCCAATTAGGGTTTTTAACCAATCTTGTGCATCCAATAAGTTGAGTTGTGTCATTGGATTAACATTTAGGTCATTTTCGTCCTCCCTAGGCTTATTCTTGTCCAATTAGGGTTTTTAACCAACCTTGTGCATCCAATAAGTTCATTTGTGTCATTGGTTGAACATTTAGGTCATTTTCGTCCTCCCTAGACTTATTCTTGTCCAATTAGGGTTTTTAACCAACGTTGTGCATCCAATAAGTTCATTTGTGTCATTGGATGAACATTTAGATCATTTTCGTCTTCCCTAGGGTTATTCGTGTCCAATTAGGGTTTTTAACCAATCTTGTGCATCCAAGAGGTGTGTTTGTGTCATTGGATAAACATTTAGGTCATTTTCGTCCTCCTTAGTCTTATTCTTGTCCAATTAGGGTTTTTATGCAATCTTGTGCATCCAATAGGTGTGTTTGTGTCATTGGACGAACATTTAGGTCATTTTCGTCCTCCCTATGCTTATTCTTGTCCGATTAGGATTTTTAACCAATCTTGTGCATCCAATAAGTTCATTTGTGTCATTGGATGAACATTTAGGTCATTTTCGTCCTCCCTAGGCTTATTCTTGTCCAATTAGGATTTTTATGCAATCTTGTGCATCCAATAGGTGTGTTTGTGTCATTGGACGAACATTTAGGTCATTTTCGTCCTCCCTAGGCTTATTCTTGTCCAATTAGGGTTTTTAACCAATCTTGTGCATCCAATAAGTTCATTTGTGTCATTGGTGGAACATTTAGGTCATTTACGTCCTCCCTAGGCTTAATCTTGTCCAATTAGGGTTTTCAACCAATCTTGTGCATCCAATAAGTTCATTTGTGTGATTGGATGAACATTTAGGTCATTTTCGTCCTCCCAAGTCTTATTCTTGTCCATTTAAGGTTTTTATGCAATCTTGTGCATCCAATAGGTGTGTTTGTGTCATTGGAGGAACATTTAGGTCATTTTCGTCCTCCCTAGTCTTATTCTTGTCCAATTAGGGTTTTTATGCAATCTTGTGCATCCAATAGGTGTGTTTGTGTCATTGGACGAACATTTAGGTCATTTTCGTCCTCCCTAGGCTTATTCTTGTCCGATTAGGGTTTTTAACCAATCTTGTGCATCCAATAAGTTCATTTGTGTCATTGGATGAACATTTAGGTCATTTTCTTTCTCCCTAGGCTTATTCTTGTCCAATTAGGGTTTTTAACCAATCTTGTGCATCCAATAAGTTCATTTGTGTCATTGGATGAACATTTAGGTCATTTTCATCCTCCCTAGGCTTATTCTTGTCCAATTAGGGTTTTTAACCAATCTTGTGCTTCCAATAAGTTCATTTGTGTCATTGGATTAACAATTAGGTCATTTTTGTCCTCCCTAGGCTTATTCTTGTCCAATTAGGGTTTTTAACCAATCTTGTGCATCCAATAGGTGTGTTTGTGTCATTGGATGAACATTTAGGTCATTTTAATCCTCCCTAGGCTTATTCTTGTCCAATTAGGGTTTCTAACCAATCTTGTGCATCCAATAGGTGTGTTTGTGTCATTGGATGAACATTTAGGTCATTTTCGTCCTCCCAAGGCTTATTCTTGTCCAATTAGGGTTTCTAACCAATCTTGTGCATCCAATAGGTGTGTTTGTGTCATTGGATGAACATTTAGGTCATTTTCGTCCTCCCTAGGCTTATTCTTGTCCAATTAGGGTTTTTAACCAATCTTGTGCATCCAATAAGTTCATTTGTGTCATTGGATTAACATTTAGGTCATTTTCGTCCTCCCTAGGCTTAATCTTCTCCAATTAGGGTTTTTAACCAATCTTGTGCATCCAATATGTTCATTTGTGTCATTGGATGAACATTTAGGTCATTTTCGTCCTCCCTAGGCTTATTCTTGTCCAATTAGGGTTTCTAAACAATCTTGTGCATCCAATAGGTGTGTTTGTGTTATTGGATGAACATTTAGGTAATTTTCGTCCTCCCTAGGCTTATTCTTGTCCAATTAGGGTTTTTAACCAATCTTGTGCATCCAATAAGTTCATTTGTGTCATTGGATTAACATTTAGGTCATTTTCGTCCTCCCTAGGCTTATTCTTGTCCAATTAGGGTTTTTAACCAATCTTGTGCATCCAATAGGTGTGTTTGTGTCATTGGATGAACATTTAGGTCATTTTCGTCCTCCCTAGGCTTATTCTTGTCCAATTAGGGTTTTTAACCAATCTTGTGCATCCAATAGGTGTGTTTAGTCATTTGATGAACATTTAGGTTATTTTCATCCTCCCTACGCTTATTCTTTTCCAATTAGGGTTTTTAACCAATCTTGTTCATCCAATAAGTTCATTTGTGTCATTGGATTAACATTTAGGTCATTTTCGTCCTCCCTAGGCTTATTCTTGTCCAATTAGGGTTTTTAACCAATCTTGTGCATCCAATAGGTGTGTTTAGTCATTTGATGAACATTTAGGTTATTTTCATCCTCCCTAGGCTTATTCTTGTCCAATTAGGGTTTTTAACCAATCTTGTGCTTCCAATAAGTTCATTTGTGTCATTGGATTAACATTTAGGTCATTTTCGTCCTCCCTAGGCTTATTCTTGTCCAATTAGGGTTTTTAACCAATCTTGTGCATCCAATAAGTTTGTTTGTGTCATTGAATTAATAT
Source organism: Cicer pinnatifidum (assembly GCA_037974775.1). NCBI lineage: Eukaryota > Viridiplantae > Streptophyta > Magnoliopsida > Fabales > Fabaceae > Cicer > Cicer pinnatifidum. Next base: position 136,710 of record JBBPBR010001180.1, on the reverse strand, counting down.
TTAGGTCATTTTCGTCCCCGCTAGGCATATTCTTGTCGAATAAGGGTTTTTAACCAATCTTGTGCATCCAATAGGTGTGTTTGTGTCATTGGATGATCAATTAGGTCATTTTCATCCTCCCTAGGCTTATTCTTGTCCAATTATGATTTTTAACGAATCTTGTGCATCCAATAGGTGTGTTTGTGTCATTGGATGATCAATTAGGTCATTTTTGTCCTCCCTAGGCTTATTCTTGTCCAATTTGGGTTTTTAACCAATCTTGTGCATCCAATAAGTTGAGTTGTCTCATTGGATTAACATTTAGGTGATTTTCGTCCTCCCGAGGCTTATTCTTGTCCAATTTGGGTTTTTAACCAATCTTGTGCATCCAATAAGTTCATTTGTGTCATTGGATTAACATTTAGGTCATTTTATCCTCCCCCGGCATATTCTTGTCCAATTAGGGTTTTTAACCAATCTTGTGTATCCAATAGGTGTGTTTGTGTCATTGGATGATAAATTAGGTCATTTTCGTCCTCCCTAGGCATATTCTTGTCCAATTAGGGTTTTTAACCAATCTTGTGCATCCAATAGGTGTGTTTGTGTCATTGGATGATCAATTAGGTCATTTTCGTCCTCCCTAGGCTTATTCTTGTCCAATTAGGGTTTTTAACCAATCTTGTGCATCCAATAACTTTGTTTGTGTCATTGAATTAATATTTAGGTCATTTTTTCGTCCTCCCTATGAATATTCTTGTCCAATTAGGGTTTTTAACCAATCTTGTGCATCCAATAGGTGTGTTTGTGTCATTGGATGATCAATTAGGTCATTTTCGTCCTCCCTAGGCTTATTCTTGTCCAATTAGGGTTTTTATCCAATCTTGTGCATCCAATAAGTTCATTTGTGTCATTGGATGATCAATTAGGTCATTTTCGTCCTCCCTAGGCATATTGTTGTCTAACTAGGGTTTTTAACCAATCTTGTGCATTCAATAGGTGTGTTTGTGTCATTGGATGATCAATTAGGTCATTTTCGTCCACCCTAGGCTTATTCTTGTCCAATTAGGGTTTTTAACCAATCTTGTGCATCCAATAGGTGTGTTTGTGTCATTGGATGATCAATTAGGTCATTTTCGTCCTCCCTAGGCTTATTCTTGTCCAATTAGGGTTTTTAACCAATCTTGTGCATCCAATAGGTATGTTTGTGTCATTGGATGATGAATTAGGTCATTTTCGTCCTCCCTAGGCTTATTCTTGTCCAATTAGGGTTTTTAACCAATCTTCTGCATCAAATAAGTTTGTTTGTGTCATTGAATTAATATTTAGGTCATTTTCGTCCTCCCTAGGCATATTCTTGTCCAATTAGGCTTTTTAACCAATCTTGTGCATCCAATAGGTGTGTTTGTGTCATTGGATGATCAATTAGGTCATTTTCGTCCTCCCTAGGCTTATTCTTGTCCAATTAGGGTTTTTAACCAATCTTGTGCATCCAATTGGTGTGTTTGTGTCATTGGATGATCAATTAGGTCATTTTCGTCCTCGCTAGGCATATTCTTGTCCAATTAGGGTTTTTAACCAATCTTGTGCATCCAATAGGTGTGTTTGTGTCATTGGATGATCGATTAGGTTATTTTCGTCCTCCCTAGGCTTATTCATGTCCAATTAGGGTTTTTAACTAATCTTGTGCATCCAATAAGTTCATTTGTGTCATTGAATTAATATTTAGGTCATTTTCGTCCTCCCTAGGCATATTCTTGTCCAATTAGGCTTTTTAACCAATCTTGTGCATCCAATAGGTGTGTTTGTGTCATTGGATGATCAATTAGGTCATTTTCGTCCTCCCTAGGCTTATTCTTGTCCAATTAGGGTTTTTAACCAATCTTGTGCATCCAATAACTTTGTTTGTGTCATTGAATTAATTTTTAGGTCATTTTCCTCCTCCCTAGGCATATTCTTGTCCAATTAGGGTTTTTAACCAATCTTGTGCATCCAATAGGTGTGTTTGTGTCATTGGATGATCAATTAGGTCATTTTCGTCCTCCCTAGGCTTATTCTTGTCCAATTAGGGTTTTTAACCAATCTTGTGCATCCAATAAGTTCATTTCTGTCATTGGATTAACATTTAGGTCATTTTCGTCCTTCCTAGTCATATTCTTGTCCAATTAGGGTTTTTAACCAATCTTGTGCTTCCAATAGGTGTGTTTGTGACATTGGATGATCAATTAGGTCATTTTCGTCCTCCCTAAGCTTATTCTAGTCCAATTAGGGTTTTTAACCAATGTTGTGCATCCAATAGGTGTGTTTGTGTCATTGGATTAACATTTAGGTCATTTTCGTCCTCCCTAGGCTTGTTCTTGTCCAATTAGGGTTTTTAACCAATCTTGTGCATCCAATAGGTGTGTTTGTGTCATTGGATGATCAATTAGGTCATTTTCGTCCTCCCTAGGCTTATTCTTGTCCAATTAGGGTTTTTAACCAATCTTGTGCATCCATTATGTGTGTTTGTGTCATTGGATGATAAATTAGGTCATTTTCTTCCTCCCCAGGCTTATTCTTGTCCAATTAGGGTTTTTAACCAATCTTGTGCATCCAATAAGTTCATTTGTGTCATTGGATTAACATTTAGGTCATTTTCGTCCTCCCTAGGCTTATTCTTGTCCAATTAGGGTTTTTAACCAATCTTGTGCATCCAATAGGTGTGTTTGTGTCATTCGATGATAGATTAGGTCATTTTCGTCCTCCCTAGGCTTATTCTTGTCCAATTAGGGTTTTTAACCAATCTTGTGCATCCAATAAGTTCATTTGTGTCATTGGATTAACATTTAGGTCATTTTCGTCCTCCCTAGGCTTATTCTTGTCCAATTAGGGTTTTTAACCAATCTTGTGCATCCAATAGGTGTCTTTGTGTCATTGGATGAACATTTAGGTCATTTTCGTCCTCCTTATGCTTATTCTTGTCCAATTAGGGTTTCTAACCAATCTTGTGCATCCAATAGGTGTGTTTGTGTCATTGGATGAACATTTAGGTTATTTTCGTCCTCCCTAGTCTTATTCTTGTCCAATTAGGGTTTTAAGCAATCTTGTGCATCCAATAAGTTCATTTGTGTCATTGGATTAACATTTAGGTCATTTTCGTCCTCCCTAGGCTTATTCTTGTCCAATTAGGGTTTCTAAACAATCTTGTGTATCCAATAGGTGTGTTTGTTTCATTGGATGAACATTTAGGTCATTTTCGTCCTCCCTAGGCTTATTCTTGTCCAATTAGGGTTTTTAACCAATCTTGTGCATCCAATAAGTTCATTTGTGTCATTGGATTAACATTTAGGTCATTTTCGTCCTCCCTAGGCTTATTCTTGTCCAATTAGGGTTTTTAACCAATCTTGTGCATCCAATAGGTGTGTTTAGTCATTTGATGATCATTTAGGTCATTTTCGTCCACCCTAGGCTTATTCTTGTCCAATTAGGGTTTCTAACCAATCTTATGCATCCAATAGGTGTGTTTGTGTCATTGGATGAACATTTAGGTTATTTTCGTCCTCCTTAGTCTTATTCTTGTCCAATTAGGGTTTTAAGCAATCTTGTGCATCCAATAAGTTCATTTGTGTCATTGGATGAATAGTTAGGTCATTTTCGTCCTCCCTAGGCTTATTCTTGTCAAATTAGGGTTTCTAACCAATCTTGTTCATCCAATAGGTGTGTTTGTGTTATTTGATGAACATTTAGGTCATTTTCGTCCTCCCTAGTCTTATTCTTGTCCAATTAGGGTTTTAAGCAATCTTGTGCAACCAATAAGTTCATTTGTGTCATTGGATGAATAGTTAGGTCATTTTCGTCCTCCCTAGGCTTATTCTTGTCAAATTAGGGTTTCTAACCAATCGTGTGCATCCAATAGGTGTGTTTGTGTCATTGGATGAACATTTAGGTCATTTTCGTCCTCCCTAAGCATATTCTTGTCCAATTAGGGTTTCTAACCAATCTTGTGCATCCAATAGGTGTGTTTGTGTCATTGGATGAACATTTAGGTCATTTTCGTCCTCCCTAGGCTTATTCTTGTCCAATTAGGGTTTTTAACCAATCTTGTGCATCCAATAAGTTCATTTGTGTCATTGGATGAACGTTTAGGTCATTTTCGTCCTCCAAAGGCTTATTCTTGTCCAATTAGGGTTTCTAACCAATCTTGTGCATCCAATAGGTGTGTTTGTGTCATTGGATGAACATTTAGGTCATTTTCGTCCTCCCTAGGCTTATTCTTGTCCAATTAGGGTTTTTAACCAATCTTGTGCATCCAATAAGTTCATTTGTGTCATTGGATGAACATTTAGGTCATTTTCGTCCACCCTAGTCTTATTCTTGTCCAATTAGGGTTTTAAGCAATCTTGTGCATCCAATAAGTTCATTTGTGTCATTGGATGAACATTTAGGTCATTTTCGTCCTCCCTAGTCTTATTCTTGTCCAATTAGGGTGTTAAGCAATCTTGTGCATCCAATAAGTTCATTTGTGTCATTGGATTAACATTTAGGTCATTTTCGTCCTTCCTAGGCTTATTCTTGTCCAATTAGGGTTTCTAACCAATCTTGTGCATCCAATAGGTGTGTTTGTGTCATTGGATGAACATTTAGGTCATTTTCGTCCTCCCTAGGCTTATTCTTGTCCAATTAGGGTTTTTAACCAATCTTGTGCATCCAATAAGTTCATTTGTGTCATTGGATTAACATTTAGGTCAATTTTGTACTCCCTAGGCTTATTCTTGTCCAATTAGGGTTTTTAACCAATCTTGTGCATCCAATAAGTTCATTTGTGTCATTGGATTAACATTTAGGTCATTTTCGTCCTCCCTAGGCTTATTCTTGTCCAATTAGGGTTTTTAACCAATCTTGTGCATCCAATAAGTTGAGTTGGGTCATTGGATTAACATTTAGGTCATTTTCGTCCTCCCTAGGCTTATTCTTGTCCAATTAGGGTTTTTAACCAATCTTGTGCATCCGATAAGTTTGTTTGTGTCATTGAATTAATATTTAGGTCATTTTCGTCCTCCCTAGGCATATTCTTGTCCAATTAGGGTTTTTAACCAATCTTGTGCATCCAATAGGTGTGTTTGTGTCATTGGATGATCAATTAGGTCATTTTCGTCCTCCCTAGGCATATTCTTGTCCAAGTTGGGTTTTTAAGAAATCTTGTGCATCCAATAGGTGTGTTTGTGTCGTTGGATGATCAATTAGGTCATTTTCGTCCTCCCTAGGCTTATTCTTGTCCAATTAGGGTTTTTAACCAATCTTGTGCATCCAATAGGTGTGTTTGTGTCATTGGATGATCAATTAGGTCATTTTCGTCCTCCCTAGGCTTATTCTTGTCCAATTATGGTTTTTAACCAATCTTGTACATCCAATAGGTGTGTTTGTGTCATTGGATTATCAATTAGGTCATTTTCGTCCTCCCTAGGCATATTCTTGTCCAATTAGGGTTTTTAACCAATCTTGTGCATCCAATAGGTGTGTTTGTGTCATTGGATGATCAATTAGGTCATTTTCGTCCTCCCTAGGCTTATTCTTGTCCAATTAGGGTTTTTAACCAATCTTGTGCATCCAATAAAGTTCATTTGTGTCATTGGATTAACATTTAGGTCATTTTCGTCCTCCCTAGGCATATTCTTGTCCAATTAGGGTTTTTAACCAATCTTGTTCATCCAATAGGTGTGTTTGTGTCATTGGATGATCAATTAGGTCATTTTCGTCCTCCCTAGGCTTATTCTTGTCCAATTAGGGTTTTTAACCAATCTTGTGCATCCAATATGTGTGTTTGTGTCATTGGATGATCAATTAGGTTATTTTCGTCCTCCCTAGGCATATTCTAGTCCAATTAGGGTTTTTAACCAATCTTGTGCATCCAATAGGTGTGTTTGTGTCATTGGATGATCAATTAGGTCATTTTCGTCCTCCCTAGGCTTATTCTTGTCCAATTAGGGTTTTTAACCAATCTTGTGCATCCAATAGGTGTGTTTGTGTCATTGGATGATCAATTAGGTCATTTTCGTCCTCCCTAGGCTTATTCTTGTACAATTAGGGTTTTTAACCAATCTTGTGCATCCAATAAGTTCATTTGTGTCATTGGATGATCAATTAGGTCATTTTCGTCCTCCCTAGGCTTATTCTTGTCCAATTAGGGTTTTTAACCAATCTTGTGCATCCAATAGGTGTGTTTGTGTCATTGGATGATCAATTAGGTCATTTTCGTCCTCCCTAGGCTTATTCTTGTCCATTTAGGGTTTTTAACCAATCTTGTGCATCCAATAGGTGTGTTTGTGTCATTGGATGATCGATTAGGTCATTTTCGTCCTCCCTTGACTTATTCTTGTCAAATTAGGGTTTTTAACCAATCTTGTGCATCCAATAACTTTGTTTGTGTCATTGAATTAATATTTATGTCATTTTCGTCCTCTCTAGGCATATTCTTGTCCAATTAGGGTTTTTAGCCAATCTTGTGCATCCAATAGGTGTGTTTGTGTCATTGGATGATCAATTAGGTCATTTTCCTCCTCCCTATGCATATTCTTGTCCAATTAGGGTTTTTAACCAATCTTGTGCATCCAATAGGTGTGTTTGTGTCATTGGATGATCAATTAGGTCATTTTCGTCCTCCCTAGGCTTATTCTTGTCCAATTAGGGTTTTTAACCAATCTTGTGCATCAAATAAGTTCATTAGTGTCATTGGATGATCAATTAGGTCATTTTCGTCCTCCCTAGGCATGTTCTTGTCCAACTAGGGTTTCTAACCAATCTTGTGCATCCAATAGGTGCGTTTGTGTCATTGGATTATCAATTAGGTCATTTTTGTCCTCCCTAGGCTTATTCTTGTCCAATTAGGGTTTTTAACCAATCTTGTGCATCCAATAAGTTTGTTTGTGTCATTGAATTAATATTTAGGTCATTTTCGTCCTCCCTAGGCATATTATTGTCCAATTAGGGTTTTTAACCAATATTGTGCAACCAATAGATGTGTTTGTGTCATTGGATGATCAATTAGGTAATTTTCGTACTCCCTAGGCATATTCTTGTCCAATTAGGGTTTTTAACCAATCTTGTGCATCCAATAGGTGTGTTTGTGTCATTGGATGATCAATTAGGTCATTTTCGTCCTCCCTAGGCTTATTCTTGTCCAATTAGGGTTTTTAACCAATCTTGTGCATCCAATAAGTTCATTTGTGTCATTGGATTAACATTTAGGTCATTTTCGTCCTCCCTAGGCTTATTCTTGTCCAATTAGGGTTTTTAACCAATCTTGTGCATCCAATAAGATTGTTTGTGTCATTGGATTAATATTTAGGTCATTTTCGTCCTCCCTAGGCATATTCTTGTTCAATTAGGGTTTTTAACCAATCTTGTGCATCCAATAGGTGTGTTTGTGTCATTGGATGATCAATTAGGTCATTTTCGTCCTCCCTTGGCTTATTCTTGTCCAATTAGGGTTTTTAACCAATCTTGTGCATCCAATATGTTTGTTTGTGTCATTGGATTAATATTTAGGTCATTTTCGTCCTCCCTAGGCATCATCTTTTCCAATTAGGGTTTTTAACCAATCTTTTGCATCCAATAGGTGTGTTTGTATCATTGGATGATCAATTAGGTCATTTTCGTCCTCCTTAGGCTTATTCTTGTCCAATTAGGGTTTTTAACCAATCTTGTGCATCCAATAACTTTGTTTGTGACATTGAATTAATATTTAGGTCATTTTCGTCCTCCCTAGGCATATTCTTGTCCAATTAGGGTTTTTAACCAATCTTGTGCATCCAATAGGTGTGTTTGTGTCATTGGATGATCAATTAGGTCATTTTCGTCCTCCCTAGGCTTATTCTTGTCCAATTAGGGTTTCTAACCAATCTTGTGCATCCAATAAGTTCATTTGTGTCATTGGATTAACATTTAGGTCATTTTCATCCTCCCTAGACATATTCTTGTCCAATTAGGGTTTTTAACCAATCTTGTGCATCCAATAGGTGTGTTTGTGTCATTGGATGATCAATTAGGTCATTTTCGTCCTCCCTAGGCTTATTCTTGTCCAATTAGGGGTTTTAACCAATCTTGTGCATCCAATAAGTTCATCTGTGTCATTGGATGATCAATTAGGTCATTTTCGTCCTCCCTAGGCTGATTCTTGTCCAATTAGGGTTTTAAACCAATCTTGTGCATCCAATAACTTTGTTTGTGTCATTGAATTAATATTTAGATCATTTTCGCCCTCCCTAGGCATATTCTTGTCCAATTAGGGTTTTTAACCAATCTTGTGCATCCAATAGGTGTGTTTGTGTCATTGGATGATCAATTAGGTCATTTTCGTCCTCCCTAGGCTTATTCTTGTCCAATTAGGGTTTTTAACCAATCTTGTGCATCCAATAGGTGTGTTTGTGTCATTGGATGATCAATTAGGTCATTTTCGTCCTCCCTAGGCTTATTCTTGTCCAATTAGGGTTTTTAACCAATCTTTTGCATCCAATAGGTGTGTTTGTGTCATTGGATGACCAATTAGGTCATTTTCGTCCTCCCAAGGCATATTCTTGTCCAATTAGGGTTTTTAACCAATCTTGTGCATCCCATAGGTGTGTTTGTGGCAATGGATGATCAATTAGGTCATTTTCGTCCTCCCTAGGCTTATTCTTGTCCAATTAGGGTTTTTAACCAATCTTGTGCATCCAATAGGTGTGTTTGTGTCATTGGATGATCAATTAGGTCATTTTCGTCCTCCCTAGGCTTATTCTTGTCCAATTAGGGTTTTTAACCAATCTTGTGCATCCAATAAGTTCATTTGTGTCATTGGATTAACATTTAGGTCATTTTCGTCCTCCCTAGGCTTATTCTTGTCCAATTAGGGTTTTTAACCAATCTTGTGCATCCAATAGGTGTGTTTATGTCATTGGATGATAAATTATGTCATTTTCTTCGTCCCTAGGCTTATTCTTGTCCAATTAGGGTTTTTAACCAATCTTGTGCATCCAATAGGTGTGTTTGTGTCATTGGATGATTAATTACGTCATTTTGATCTTCCCTAGGCTTATTCTTGTCCAATTAGGGTTTTTAACCAATCTGGTGCATCCAATAGGTGTGTTTGTGTCATTGGATGATCAATTAGGTCATTTTCGTCCTCCCTAGGCTTATTCTTGTTCAATTAGGGTTTTTAACCAATCTTGTGCATCCAATACGTTTGTTTGTATCATTGGATGATCAATTTGGTCATTTTCGTCCTCCCTAGGCTTATTCTTGTCCAATTAGGGTTTTTAACCAATCTTGTGCATCCAATAGGTGTGTTTGTGTCATTGGATGATCAATTAGGTCATTTTCGTCCTCCCTAGGCTTATTCTTGTTGAATTAGGGTTTTTAACCAATCTTGTGCATCCAATAAGTTCATTTGTGTCATTGGATGATCAATTAGGTCATTTTCGTCCTCCCTAGGCTTATTCTTGTCCAATTAGGGTTTTTAACCAATCTTGTGCATCCAATAGGTGTGTTTGTGTCATTGGATGATCAATTAGGTCATTTTCGTCCTCCCTAGGCTTATTCTTGTCCAATTAGGGTTTTTAACCAATCTTGTGCATCCAATAAGTTTTTTGTGTCATTGAATTAATATTTAGGTCATTTTCGTCCTCCCAAGGCATATCCTTGTCCAATTAGGGTTTTTAACCAATCTTGTGCATCCAATAGGTGTGTGTGTCATTGGATGATCAATTAGGTCATTTTCGTCCTCCCTAGGCTTATTCTTGTCCAATGATGGTTTTTAACCAATCTTGTGCATCCAATAGGTGTGTTTGTGTCATTGGATGGTCAATTAGGTCATTTTCGTCCTCCCTAGGCATATTCTTGTCCAATTAGGGTTTTTAACCAATCTTGTGCATCCAATAGGTGTGTTTGTGTCATTGGATGATCAATTAGGTCATTTTCGTCCTCCCTAGGCTTATTCTTGTCCAATTAGGGTTTTTAACTAATCTTGAGCATCCAATAAGTTCATTTGTGTCATTGGATTATCATTTAGGTCATTTTCGTCCTCCCTAAGCATATTCTTGTCCAATTAGGGTTTTCAACCAATCTTGTGCATCCAATAGGTGTGTTTGTGTCATTGGACGATCAATTAGGTCATTTTCGTCCTCCCTATGCTTATTCTTGTCCAATTAGGGTTTTTAACCAATCTTTTGCATCCAATAAGTTTGTTTGTTTCATTGAATTAATATTTAGGTCATTTTCGTCCTCCCTAGGCATATTCTTGTCCAATTAGGGTTTTTAACCAATCTTGTGCATCCAATAGGTGTGTTTGTGTCATTGGATGATCAATTAGGTCATTTTCGTCCTCCCTAGGCTTATTCTTGTCCAATTAGGGTTTTTAACCAATCTTGTGCATCCAATAACTTTGATTGTGTCATTGAATTAATATTTAGGTCATTTTCGTCCTCCCTAGGCATATTCTTGTCCAATTACGGTTTTTAACCAATCTTGTGCATCCAATAGGTGTGTTTGTGTCATTGGATGATCAATTAGGTCATTTTCGTCCTCCCTAGGCTTATTCTTGTCCAATTACGGTTTTTAACCAATCTTGTGCATCCAATAACTTTGTTTGTGTCATTGAATTAATATTTAGGTCATTTTCGTCCTCCCTAGGCATATTCTTGTCCAATTAGGGTTTTTAACCAATCTTGTGCATCCAATAGGTGTGTATGTGTCATTAGATGATCAATTAGGTCATTTTCGTCCTCCCTAGACATATTCTTGTCCAATTAGGGTTTTTAACCAATCTTGTGCTTCCAATAGGTGTGTTTGTGTCATTGGTGGATCAATTAGGTCATTTTCGTCCTCCCTAGGCTTATTCTTGTCCAATTAGGGTTTTTAACCAATCTTGTGCATCCAATAGGTGTGTTTGTGTCATTGGATGATCAATTAGGTCATTTTCGTCCTCCCTAGGCTTATTCTTGTCCAATTAGGGTTTTTAACACATCTTGTGCATCCAATAAGTTGAGTTGTGTCATTGGATTAACATTTAGGTCATTTTCGTCCTCCCTAGGCTTATTCTTTTCCAATTAGGGTTTTTATCCAATCTTGTGCATCCAATAAGTTGAGTTGTGTCATTGGATTAACATTTAGGTCATTTTCGTCCTCCCTAGGGTTATTCTTGTCCAATTAAGGTTTTTAACCAATCTTGTCCATCCAATAACTGTGTTTGTGTCATTGGATGATCAATTAGGTCATTTTCGTCCTCCCTATGCTTATTCTTGTCCAATTAGGGTTTTTAACCAATCTTGTGTATCCAATAACTTTGTTTGTGTCATTGAATTAATATTTAGGTCATTTTCGTCCTCCGTAGGCATATTCTTGTCCAATTAGGGTTTTTAACCAATCATGTGCATCCAATAGGTGTGTTTGTGTCATTGGATGATCAATTAGGTCATTTTCGTCCTCCCTAGGCATATTCTTGTCCCATTGGGGTTTTTAACCAATCTTGTGCATCCAATAGGTGTGTTTGTGTCATTGGATGATCAATTAGGTCATTTTTGTCCTCCCTAGGCTTATTCTTGTCCAATTTGGGTTTTTAACCAATCTTGTGCATCCAATAAGTTGAGTTTTTCATTGGATTAACATTTAGGTCATTTTCGTCCTACCGAGGCTTATTCTTGTCCAATTTGGGTTTTTAACCAATCTTGTGCATCCAATAAGTTCATTTGTGTCATTGGATTAACATTTAGGTCATTTTGTCCTCCCCCGACATATTCTTGTCCAATTAGGGTTTTTAACCAATCTTGTGTATCCAGTAGGTGTGTTTGTGTCATTGGATGATCAATTAGGTCATTTTCGTCCTCCCTAGGCATATTCTAGTCCAATTAGGGTTTTTAACGAATCTTGTGCATCCAATAGGTGTGTTTGTGTCATTGGATGATCAATTAGGTCATTTTCGTCCTCCCTAGGCTTATTCTTGTCCAATTAGGGTTTTTAACCAATCTTGTGCATCCAATAAGTTTATTTGTGTCATTGGATTAACATTTAGGTCATTTCGTCCTCCCTAGGCATATTCTTGTCCAATTAGGGTTTTTAACCAATCTTGTGCTTCCAATAGGTGTGTTTGTGTCATTGGATGATCAATTAGGTCATTTTCGTCCTCCCTAGGCTTATTCTTGTCCAATTAGGGTTTTTAACCAATCTTGTGCATCCAATAAGTTTGTTTGTGTCATTGAAATAATATTTAGGTCATTTTCGTCCTCGCTAGGCATATTCTTGTCCAATTAGGGTTTTTAACCAATCTTGTGCATCCAATAGGTGTGTTTGTGTCATTGGATGATCAATTAGGTCATTTTCGTCCTCCCTAGGCTTATTCTTGTCCAATTAGGGATTTTAACGAATCTTGTACATCCAATAGGTGTGTTTGTGTCATTGGATGATCAATTAGGTCATTTTCGTCCTCCCTAGGCTTATTCTTGTCCAATTAGGGTTTTTAACACATCTTGTGCATCCAATAAGTTGAGTTGTGTCATTGGATTAACATTTAGGTCATTTTCGTCCTCCCTAGGCTTATTCTTGTCCAATTAGGGTTTTTAACCAATCTTGTGCATCCAATAAGTTCATTTGTGTCATTGGATTAACATTTAGGTCATTTTCGTCCTCCCTAGGCATATTCTTGTCCAATTAGAGTTTTAGACAAAACTTGTGCATCCAATAGGTGTGTTTGTGTCATTGGATGATCAATTAGGTTATTTTCGTCCTCCATAGGCTTATTCTTGTCCAATTAGGGTTTTTAACTAATTTTGTGCAACCAATAAGTTCATTTGTGTCATTGGATGATCAATTAGGTCATTTTCGTTTTCCCTAGGCATATTCTTATCCAATTACGGTTTTTAACCAATCTTGTGCATCCAATAGGTGTGTTTGGGTCATTGGATGATCAATTAGGTCATTTTCGTCCTCCCTAGGCTTATTCTTGTCCAATTAGGGTTTTTAACCAATCTTGTGCATCCAATAGGTGTGTTTGTGTCATTGGATGATCAATTAGGTCATTTTCGTCCTCCCTAGGCTTATTCTTGTCCAATTAGGGTTTTTAACCAATCTTGTGCATCCGATAAGTTTGTTTGTGTCATTGAATTAATATTTAGGTCATTTTCGTCCTCCCTAGGCATATTCTTGTCCAATTAGGGTTTTTAAGCAATCTTGTGCATCCAATAGGTGTGTTTGTGTCATTGGATGATCAATTAGGTCATTTTCGTCCTCCCTAGGCTTATTCTTGTCCAATTAGGGTTTTTAACCAATCTTGTGCATCCAATAACTTTGTTTGTGTCATTGAATTAATATTTAGGTCATTTTCGTCCTCCCTAGGCATATTCTTGTCCAATTAGGGTTTTTACCCAATCTTGTGCATCCAATAGGTGTGTTTGTGTCATTTGATGATCAATTAGGTTATTTTCATCCTCCCTAGGCTTATTCTTGTCCAATTAGGGTTTTTAACCAATCTTGTGCATCCAATAGGTGTGTTTGTGTCATTGGATGATCAATTAGGTCATTTTCGTCCTTCCTAGGCTTATTCTTGTCCAATTAGGGTTTTTAACCAATCTTCTGCATCCAATAGGTGTGTATGTGTCATCAGATGATCAATTAGGTCATTTTCGTCCTCCCTAGGCTTATTCTTGTCCAATTAGGGTTTTTAACCAATCTTGTGCATCCAATAGGTGTGTTTGTGTCATTGGATGATCAATTAGGTCATTTTCGTCCTCCCTAGGCTTATTCTTGTCCAATTAGCGTTTTTAACCAATCTTGTGCATCCAATAGGTGTGTTTGTGTCATTTGATGATCAATTAGGTTATTTTCGTCCTCCCTAGGCTTATTCTTGTCCAATTAGGGTTTTTAACCAATCTTTTGCATCCAATAGGTGTGTTTGTGTCATTGGATGATCAATCAGGTCATTTTCGTCCTCCCTAGGCTTATTCTTGTCCAATTAGGGTTTTTAACCAATCTTGTGCATCCAATAACTTTGATTGTGTCATTGAATTAATATTTAGGTCATTTTAGTCCTCCCTAGGCATATTCTTGTCCAATTAGGGTTTTTAACCAATCTTGTGCATCCAATAGGTGTGTTTGTGTCAATGGATGATCAATTAGGTCATTTTCGTCCTCCCTAGGCTTATTCTTGTCCAATTAGGGTTTTTAACCAATCTTGTGCATCCAATAACTTTGTTTGTGTCATTGAATTAATATTTAGGTCATTTTCATCCTCCCTAGGCATATTCTTGTCCAATTAGGGTTTTTAACCAATCTTGTGCTTCCAATAGGCGTGTTTGTGTCATTGGACGATCAATTAGGTCATTTTCGTCCTCCCTAGGCATATTCTTGTCCAATTAGGGTTTTTAACCAATCTTGTGCATCCAATAGGTGTGTTTGTGTCATTGGATGATCAATTAGGTCATTTTCGTCCTCCCTAGGCTTATTCTTGTCCAATTAGGGTTTTTAACGAATCTTGTACATCCAATAGGTGTGTTTGTGTCATTGGATGATCAATTAGGTCATTTTCGTCCTCCCTAGGCTTATTCTTGTCCAATTAGGGTTTTTAACCAATCTTGTGCATCCAATAAGTTGAGTTGTGTCATTGGATTAACATTTAGGTCATTTTCGTCCTCCCTAGGCTTATTCTTGTCCAATTAGGGTTTTTAACCAATCTTGTGCATCCAATAAGTTGAGTTGTGTCATTGGATTAACATTTAGTTCATTTTCGTCCTCCCTAGGCTTATTCTTGTCCAATTAGGGTTTTTAACCAATCTTGTGCATCCAATAGGTGTGTTTGTGTCATTGGATGATCAATTAGGTCATTTTCGTCCTCCCTAGGCTTATTCTTGTCCAATTAGGGTTTTTAACAAATCTTGTGCATCCAATAAGTTCATTTGTGTCATTGGATGATCAATTAGGTCATTTTCGTCCTCCCTTGGCATATTCTTGTCCAACTAGGGTTTTTAACCAATCTTGTGCATCCAATAGGTGTGTTTGTGTCATTGGATGATCAATTAGGTCATTTTCATCCTCCCTAGGCTTATTCTTCTCCAATTAGGGTTTTTAACCAATCTTGTGCATCCAATAGGTGTGTTTGTGTCATTGGATGATCAATTAGGTCATTTTCGGCCTCCCTAGGCTTATTCTTGTCCAATTAGGGTTTTTAACCAATCTTGTGCATCCAATAAGTTCATTTGTGTCATTGGATTAACATTTAGGTCATTTTCGTCCTCCCTAGGCTTATTCTTGTCCAATTAGGGTTTTTAACCAATCTTGTGCATCCAATAGGTGTGTTTGTGTTATTGGATGATCAATTAGGTCATTTTCGTCCTCCCTAGGCTTATTCTTGTCCAATTAGGGTTTTTAACCAATCTTGAGCATCCAATAACTTTGTTTGTGTCATTGAATTAATATTTAGGTCATTTTCTTCCTCCCTAGGCATATTCTTGTCCAATTAGGGTTTTTAACCAATCTTGTGCATCCAATAGGTGTGTTTGTGTCATTGGATGATCAATTAGGTCATTTTCGTCCTCCCTAGGCATATTCTTGTCCAATTAGGGTTTTTAACTAATCTTGTGCATCCAATAAGTTTGTTTGTTTCATTGAATTAATATTTAGGTCATTGTCGTCCTCCCTAGGCATATTCTTGTCCAATTAGGGTTTTTAACCAATCTTGTGCATCCAATAGGTGTGTTTGTGTCATTGGATGATCAATTAGGTCATTTTCGTCCTCCCTAGGCATATTCTTGTCCAATTAGGGTTTTTAACCAATCTTGTGCATCCAATAGGTGTGTTTGTGTCATTGGATGATCAATTAGGTCATTTTCGTCCTCCCTAGGCTTATTCTTGTCCAATTAGGGTTTTTAACCAATCTTGTGCATCCAATAAGTTCATTAGTGTCATTGGATGATCAATTAGGTCATTTTCGTCCTCCCTAGGCATATTATTATCCAATTAGGGTTTTTAACCAATCTTGTGCATCCAATAAGTTTGTTTGTGTCATTGAATTAATATTTAGGTCATTTTCGTCCTCCCTAGGCATATTCTTGTCCAATTAGGGTTTTTAACCAATCTTGTGCATCCAATAGGTGTGTTTGTGTCATTGGATGATCAATTAGGTCATTTTCGTCCTCCCTAGGCATATTCTTGTCCAATTAGGGTTTTTAACCAATCTTGTGCATCCAATAGGTGTGTTTGTGTCATTGGATGATCAATTAGGTCATTTTCGTCCTCCCTAGGCTTATTCTTGTTCAATTATGGTTTTTAACCAATCTTGGGCATCCAATTTGTTCATTTTTGTCATTGGATTAACATTTAGGTCATATCCGTCCTACCTAGGCATATTCTTGTCCAATTAGGGTTTTTAACCAATCTTGTGCATCCAATAGGTGTGTTTGTGTCATTGGATGATCAATTAGGTCATTTTCGTTCTCCCTAGGCTTATTCTTGTACAATTAGGGTTTTTAACCAATCTTGTGCATCCAATAAGTTCATTTGTGTTATTGGATTAACATTTAGGTCATATTCGTCCTCCCTAGGCATATTCTTGTCCAATTAGGGTTTTTAACCAATCTTGTGCATCCAATAGGTGTGTTTGTGTCATTGGATGATCAATTAGGTCATTTTCGTCCTCCCTAGGCATATTCTTGTCCAATTAGGGTTTGTAACCAATCTTGTGCATCCAATAAGTGTGTTTGTGTCATTGGATGATCAATTAGGTCATTTTCGTCCTCCCTAGGCTTATTCTTGTTCAATTATGGTTTTTAACCTATCTTGTGCATCCAATTTGTTCATTTTTGTCATTGGATTAACATTTAGGTCATATCCGTCCTACCTAGGCATATTCTGGTCCAATTAGGGTTTTTAACCAATCTTGTGCATCCAATAGGTGTGTTTGTGTCATTGGATGATCAATTAGGTCATTTTCGTTCTCCCTAGGATTATTCTTGTACAATTAGGGTTTTTAACCAATCTTGTGCATCCAATAAGTTCATTTGTGTTATTGGATTAACATTTAGGTTATATTCGTCCTCCCTAGGCATATTCTTGTCCAATTAGGGTTTTTAACCAATCTTGTGCATCCAATAGGTGTGTTTGTGTCATTGGATGATCAATTAGGTCATTTTCGTCCTCCCTAGGCATATTCTTGTCCAATTAGGGTTTGTAACGAATTTTGTGCATCCAATAGGTGTGTTTGTGTCATTGGATGATCAATTAGGTCATTTTCGTCCTCCCTAGGCTTATTCTTGTCCAATTAGGGTTTTTAACGAATCTTGTGCATCCAATAGGTGTGTTTGTGTCATTGGATGATCAATTAGGTCATTTTCGTCCTCCCTAGGCTTATTCTTGTCCAATTAGGGTTTTTAACACATCTTGTGCATCCAATAAGTCGAGTTGTGTCATTGGATTAACATTTAGGTCATTTTCGTCCTCCCTAGGCTTATTCTTTTCCAATTAGGGTTTTTAACCAATCTTGTGCATCCAATAAGTTGAGTTGTGTCATTGGATTAACATTTAGGTCATTTTCGTCCTCCCTAGGGTTATTCTTGTCCAATTAAGGTTTTTAACCAATCTTGTGCATCCAATAACTGTGTTTGTGTCATTGGATGATCAATTAGGTCATTTTCGTCCTCCCTATGCTTATTCTTGTCCAATTAGGGTTTTTAACCAACCTTGTGTATCCAATAACTTTGTTTGTGTCATTGAATTAATATTTAGGTCATTTTCGTCCTCCGTAGGCATATTCTTGTCCAATTAGGGTTTTTAACCAATCTTGTGCATCCAATAGGTGTGTTTGTGTCAATGGATGATCAATTAGGTCATTTTCGTCCTCCCTAGGCATATTCTTGTCCAATTAGGGTTTTTAACCAATCTTATGCATCCAATAGGTGTGTTTGTGTCATTGGATGATCAATTAGGTCATTTTTGTCCTCCCTAGGCTTATTCTTGTCCAATTTGGGTTTTTAACCAATCTTGTGCATCCAATAAGTTGAGTTGTTTCATTGGATTAACATTTAGGTCATTTTCGTCCTCCCGAGGCTTATTCTTGTCCAATTTGGGTTTTTAACCAATCTTGTGCATCCAATAAGTTCATTTGTGTCATTGGATTAACATTTAGGTCATTTTGTCCTCCCCCGGCATATTCTTGTCCAATTAGGGTTTTTAACCAATCTTGTGTATCCAATAGGTGTGTTTGTGTCATTGGATGATCAATTAGGT